>LPNX010324686.1:266091-316337 GCA_001517045.1 Pseudotsuga menziesii | reverse complement strand
AAGTACATTGGTGGCATGCATTCTTATTTGAAGCATACTTTGTTGATGTTTAATCCTAGTAATTTGGATGATGTATGTGTTCAAGCTACCCATTTAGAAGCAAAGGGTAAGCATGCTAATGATACTTTTGTGAAGAAGTCATTTAAATTTGACAGCAAATCAAAAGGTAAAGATAAGGGGAAAAAGAAGATGGCTACTGTTAAGAAAGAGGGTGAAAAGCCTACATGTTCGCATTGTCAGAAGGGACATGATGTCTCTAAGTGTTGGAAACTTCATCCAGAGTTAAGGCCAAAGAAGTACGGAGGAAACAAAGACAAAGTAAAAGAAAAATCTACTGCAGCAGCTATTCAAGACTTGGGATCCGACTCAGGTGATGAAACAAAGGTTACAGCTGTCAGAATCCAAGGTAAGGATAAAAGTATCTCACTTCCCATTGATGCACAATCCAGTTCTAGTGCAAGTACAAGTCTGCCATCTACTTCTAAGCAAAATGATAAAGATAGAAGTGCACTGTTTCATGTTCGTGTCATTGCAAATCACACAAAGATTGATACATTGTTTGATAGTGGTTCACAAGTAAATCTGATATCAGAAGAAGTGGTTAAGAAATTGCATTTAGTTACTGTGCCTCATGAAAAGCCCTATCCTCTAGGTTGGGTTACTAATGATACACGATTGCAAGTTACAAGGAAATGCGTATTAAAATTTGCAATTACTGAAAATTTTAGGGATGAGGTAGAATTGGATGTAGTGCCACTTGACATTTGTGGAATTGTACTTGGGAGTCCATATTTGTATGACCAGAAAGCAGTCTTTTATAGAGAGCAGAATAAGTATCATCTTTTTAAAGAAGGTATGGAATATATTGTACGAGCACATAAGATAAAAACCAATCTAGCAATAGTCTCTACAAGACAAATGAAGAGGTTGGTAAATGCTAGTAAGAACTTTGTGTTGATGATGGTTAAGATGAAAAATGATGAAGTCTCTAAATATTTTGAAGAATGTGACCCTAAGCATAAATCTGAACTGATTGACATCATTTCTGAGTATGATGATTTGTTTTAAGATCCGAAGGGGTTACCACCGAAGAGAGTGATTCAACATGAGATACATTTGCAGCAGGATGTGCCACTCCCGAACATAGCCATGTACCGGATGTCTGTAATGCAGAATGAGGAGATCAAGAAGCAGGTTCAGGAGCTGATTGAGAAGGGGGTCATCTGGCCTAGCACTTCTCCTTGTGGCTCTCCCATAGTCTTGGTTCCAAAGAAGGATGGGTCGTGGAGGATGTGTATCGACTACAGGGCCCTTAACAAAATCACCATTAAAAACAGGTATCCTCTTCCTTGCATTGATGATTTGCTTGATCAGTTGAAACATGCAACTTACTTTACAAAATTGGATCTGCGTAGTGGGTATCATCAAATCCGTGTTGCTGAGCATGATGCTTGGAAAACAGCTTTTAAGACGAAACAGGGTTTGTATGAATGGCTTGTAATGCCTTTTCGGCTTTGTTACGCACCGGCTACTTTCATGCGGGTCATGAATGATGTCTTTCGTTCATTCATTGATGATTTTGTAATTGTATATCTAGATGATATCCTTGTGTTTAGCAACACCTGGGAAGAGCATGTTGTACATGTGAAAAATATTTTAGATGTACTGAGAAAGGAAAAGCTTTATGTAAAAATGTCTAAAAGTGAATTTGATAAAACTTCTTTAGTATATCTAGGCCATATTATTGGTGGAGGCCACCTGCGAGTGGACCCAGCCAAGGTTGCTGTCATTGTAAACTGGCCACGGCCTAACACCGTTACTGAAATCAGAAGTTTTCTGGGTGCGGTTCAGTATTGGAGGAAATTCATTTCTGGGTTTTCTTCCATTGCTGCTCCATTACATGTGTTGACAAGCATTAAAGAGATTTTCCAGTGGGGAGGCAAGCATCAGAGAGCCTTCGACACTTTCAAGGAAAATATTAGCACAGCACCAGTTCTGACATTGCCAGATTTGCAGCAGCCATTTGAGATCGAAACTGATGCCAGCAGGTTTGCCATGGGAGCAGTTTTGATGCAAGGAAAGAAGCTAGTCTCTTACCTTTCAGAAACATTCTCTACTGTGGTAAGTAACTATCCGACCTATGACAAAGAATTGTATCCTTTAGTACAGAGTGTGAAGAAGTGGAAACATTATATCATGGGAAAAGAGATAGTCATACATACTGATCATCAACCACTTCAATATTTACAATCTGAAACTAAAATACAACAAAGTAGGCATTTAAGATGGATGGGGTTCTTACAATAGTTTCATCTCATCATTAAGTACAAAAAGGGAATTCATAATAAAGTAGCAGACATGTTATCAAGGCCACCTATGAATGCTTCAATCATTCTTCAGAACAGTTCATTAACACATGAAAGTTATATTGAACAGTATACAGAAGATAAAGATTTTAAGGAAGTATATGCATCACTAATACATGGTAAACAGGAAGAGAACTATTATGTGCGTAATCAGCTCTTGTATCATCTTGGTAGACTTTGTATTCCAGAAAAAGAGAGAGTGCATGTGGTTCGAGAAGCACATAGTTCATTGATTGCAGGACATTTTGGTGTAAGTAAAACATTGTCTGTATTGCAGAATCATTGTTATTGGCCTCAAATGCAAGAAACTGTAGCTAAATATATAAGGGGTTGTGTTATGTGTGCAACAAGTAAGCCTAGCAATAGGAAATTGGGTTTGTACACTCCTCTTCCAGTTTCTTCTCGTCCTTGGGAAAGTATTTCTATGGAATTTGTAGGGGGACTACCTATGTCTAAAAAAGGGCATGATTACCTATATGTTGTTGTGGATAGGTTCAGCAAAATGTGTATCTTAATGACATGTAATAAGCAGATCACTGCTGAACAAACAACTCTTTTATTCTTTCAAAATGTTTGGGTACATTTCGGGCTACCCACGTCTATTGTATCTGATCGGGATTCTCGGTTCTTGGGAAAATTCTGGTCAACTTTATGGGAGCTTATGGACACTAAACTGAAGGAAATTACAGCTTTTCATCCATAGACCGATGGGCAAACAGAGGTAGTGAACAGAACAGTGGTTCAGCTGCTCAGAGGATATTGTAGTAAACATCCTAAACTTTGGGATGAGCAGTTGCAGTATATACAGCATGCTTACAATCACGCAGTTCATTCTTCCATGAAGAAATCTCCTTTTGAAACTTGTTTTGGTTATCTGCCAAAAACACCGATGGACTTCTCTTTTGGAAAAGATGCAGTGGATGGAAATCATGATGCAGATAAAGATTTGAAGTTAATTCAGAGAATCCAAGCAGTGCAATAGGCAGTTCAAGAACAGTTGGAGAAGAGCCAGGCGAAGTACAAAGCCAGGCATGACAAGCATCGAATTGATCATCAATTTCAGGTTGGTGACCGAGTTTGGTTACACATCACCAAAGAAAGGATGAAAGGAGAAGGTAAAAAGCTTAAGCCTATCAGGTATGGTCCTTTTGAGATCTTGGAAAATATTGGTACTAATGCTTTTCGCTTGAATTTACCTCCATACATGCAAATTTATTCAGTTGTCAATGTTGAGAATCTTAAACTGTGTGAGCCTCCTATGATCATGGATGAAGAAATTAACATACAAATTCCTTCAGTTGATGATTTGGCACCTGAATATATGAGAGAGTTGCAGGATGATGTTATTCTTGACAGAAATGTAAGAACTTCACGAAGGGGGAATGCTGAGTACCTTCGAGTGGGGCTGAAGGGGATGCATCCTAGCAAAGCAAGATGGATGGAGATTGGTAAAGTGAGGGAACTTTACCCTCACTTACTTGCATAATAATTCAGGATTTTGGTGGTCCAAAAGCTCTCCAATGGGGAGGATTGATACGACGGATTATTCCTCTTTAAAGATCCAATATGGTACATGGTTCAGCAACGGCGGTTGGAAAAAATGGACGTCAAAAATACGCAGATCGGAGGTCAAAAGAGAACTCCTTCCGCAACATCGGAGGTTGGAAGCACATCTCTGTCCACAACGGCGGGCAGCCAAACTCCTAGTCTGTCCGCGGGGATAACCGGACACAAAAAAGTATGAGGATCGGTGGTCGGAATCTTTTCCTCTTCCGCAACGGCGGGGCTCGGAAGCCTTTTCTCTTCTGTAACGGCGGGGATCAGAAGCCATTTCCCTTCCGCAACAGCGGAAGCTTAGCGGATGTTTGGACGGATCGGAAGTTGGAGCAATAAGCAGTCCACAACGGCGGCCACAAGCTTGATTAGAAGAACAATGCTTTCGGCAGCCGCAACGGTGGAAGCCCAAAACTTAAAATATCGGTGAAATAACTCGACGGAATCAAAAAAATAAGTGGTGTGCCATCCGCAACTGTGGAAACCAAAGTAACAAGACTCCTGACTCGAAAACCAACCGACAGCCGATTGAGATAGAGATCAGCAGAGTGAAATATCGGAGCCCATTGCGTATCACTCTTCCGCAACAGCGGAAGCCCGGATAACTAAAACTTCCAATTCAAATACTCAGCATGCATTCGCGCGGGGATTTTCCATCATGGTTTTTGCAGTTGGTACACAGTTGGGATGCAACGTCTCAGGGAATGGAACCGACGCATTGGTAACGTTTTCTTTTGGTTCTTTGGTTCAGTTAAGGAGATGAACAGCCTGTTATGATGATGAGTGGGCATTTGGCAGGGGATGTGAACATTCGCATTTCTTTTACGTTTTGTCTCCTTGGTAACAGCTGTGTGAAAGAAGGCAAATTTGTTACTTATGAGGCTTAAATAGAGGAAGCTGGTGACTAGAAGAGGAGGACAGTTCATGGAGAGCGTAGTACATTGTTTCTCTATTATATAAGTTTGGAGAGTTTTGCTGTAGTTTCCAGATTGTTGTTTGTATTAAGAGTCGACTGTATTCTCTGTTACATTTTGAGTCTTTATCTTTTGAATACCAGATTGTAATTCCACAGAGAGGAGTCTTGAAGACTTTCTGTCCAGCATTCTGTTTTACAGTTGCTGAAGTTGATTCCAGAACCATTTTGTACCATTTAAATCCATTAATTGGATCGGTACCCATTGGAGAGGGACCCAGAGATGTAGCCCAGTGGAGGGGGTGAACTCCGTTATCAACTTCTGTTGTGGCTCTGTTTCTGTGTTTTCTTCCTTGTATCTGTCTATCAGTGTTGTGGTTTTTATTTCTGTTCTGAGCATTCAATTTCTGTTAATGTTGTTCCTTTAAGTAACCTGTTGCACGCATTCTTTTACAACAAACTTTTAATGCACTCAAGTTGAGTTCCTACGGATCACTTTCACCAATATTGGGTTTCCTTCTTCATCCATGCATTCAAAATTCTTGTTATAAAAGTCAATCTTTACTCTGTGAAACTCTAACCAATCCATTCCAATGAGAACATCATAAGAACCAAGCAGTAGAACATTCAGATCTAGAGAAGTGATCAATCCATTCATAACCAATGGACATTTATCCACTACTTCATTGACCTTTCTCTTAGTCCCAGTGGCTAGCTGAACTAGCCAAGGTTTCCTATGCTTGACCTTCTTAAAAGCACAATTATCCACTACTCTAGGAGTAATGTAACTATGAGTAGAACCAGGGTCAATCAAAATAGAAACATATTATTCAACAATCTTACTTGCAACTTCAACCACAGTTGACTGGTGATCTTCCTCGCGGTCCTCTAGTGCTGCATAGATCATAGGAACTTCCCTTGCTACTTGACCCACGGTTTCTGCTTCTTGAATGTTGTAAGCTAGCCTTGCATTCTCATTCTCAAGTGGAAAATATTTGTGCAGGTGGGGTCCTTCACATTTCCAACATTTGAGTGGACTTCTATCCTATTGTGGATCCTTAGGCTTTTCTCTTGACACTCCAACTAGCCTACTCACAGCTTGGGATGGCTGCTTCTGCTGGTTCCTTAATCTAGAAGGTTTGAAACCTTTCTTTCTCTGGTCAAACTTCTCATTCTTCTTGTCCTTCGATGCCTTATGGTAATCAGGTTTACCTTTGCTTTGCTCATAGCAATACTTATCCTTCCTTATTTATTCTTTAAGAGTTCTAGGTTCATAAAACTCAATTCTATCTTTGTAAGACTGAGGCAATCCACTCAGAAACCACTGGACCTTCACTTGTTCATCTCTGATGTACTAGACATACCTCAACAATTCCAAGAACTTATTTGCATATTCATCCATGGTCTTCTGTCCCAATCGCAACTCATGGAACTCAATCTTATCATCATAATACCTATCAGAGAAGTATTTCTACTTAAAATACTTCTTGAATTGTTTCCACTTCAGTTTCCTTTCACTGATCCTATTTACTTGCTTGAAGTTTTCCCACCAATAGGATGCTCTTCCATTCAGATTGAATATGGAAACTCTTGCCTTCATGTTTCCTGAATAATCCTATACTTGAAAGTACTTATTTATCCCAAGAATCCAAGCTTCATCCTCTTGTCCCGTCTTTATCTCACCATCAAAAGTAGGAGGTTTAGCTTTCTTAAATTCATCTCGAGAGTAACCCCTATGGTGTCTTCTTCTTTTCCTTTTGTGAGTAGATGAGCTTGTATCTCAACTGGATTCTTTAGAATCAGATGATCCACTAGAAGTCCTTCTCCTCCTCCTAGTACTACTCTTACTGCCTTCCGATCTTGTTGTACTTCATCCAGAGCCTATCTTTCTCTACAAATCTGTCAAACTCTGCAACATGGTAGCATTAAACTGATGCTGCTCTTCTTGGGCTTTAATCAGGCTTCTCATGGTGGCTGCAACCTCGGACAGTGTCTCTTGGAATCTCCTTCCATTAGACTCTATGTCGTCATTTCCATTACAGACATTTTCTCCCATGGCATCTCCCGCACACTTGTAAGAATTCTGAGCATCATATCCATCATGGGTGCTCATGACTAAATGACCTCTTGCTTTACCACACTGTTCTTCCTGGAATACTGCTTTTGAAGGTGTCTATAATTCTGCAAATCTGTTAGTAGCAAACTATTAGATTCATATCATTAAAATAAATCAAAACTACTTACCTTCCTCTTCTCGAAATTCATAAAATAACAATTCTGCTAAAACACAAAATTTTCTCTCTTCTTGTTCAGCCCTGTAATCCACTGATAGTCTACTGAAATCCACTGAAAATAGTTGAAAATTGCTTGAAAATTCTACTTTGAAAAACCAAAATTTCCTTGTGCAGAATCAGGTCTCATCCCAACTAATTTTTCGACTTTTCGGTGGGCAAATCTTCTAATTTTTGATATGCATAGGCGATGCCAAGGACTATTCATTGGGTCCTTTCTTTACAAACCTTCTGGTGTTTCGGCAGCTAAAACGTTTAATTTTCTCTGCTATATTGGTTCTGTAATCATCTAACCTTCCAAAATTAATTGACGATTAGAACCGTTAAGCCTTGCGCTGCATTAGCGATGAAACCCATTTATGCGCCGCATCGGTAGTCGGGGCTCTGTGCATCGGATGACTAGTCGTCAAGGTTTCCGCAATGGTGTCCAACGGATCTTCTATGTCTTCCACTGTTCACAACTTTGTCAACGGTCGGAGTGACTAGTATTTGTAGAATTAGTGCTTGAATGCACTTCTCGTTGGGTGATTAGTTCTTTATGTGGCCGCAACGACAGTTCATCAATGTTGAACCTTTTTCGATCGGCGGTCCGATCCCCTAATAAATTCCTATCTGTGACCTGAAGCACAACTTAATCCGCATCGGCAATCGAAACCTCTAGCCATCAGAGGCTTAGTCCTCTAGACTTCTACAATGGTGGGCGCACAAACCACTAATCTTTTCGAAATTCATCGGCAACCAATACAACTAACTTCCACCGATCGCCGATGAGTTTCAACACTTAAAAAAAAAATTCTGAAATTTCTTCTTCTTCTTGTGGGCCATAACATCTGTCAGCGATTGAAACCACTAGGCGCTACGTGTCAGTGATCAAAGAATCAGTGGTTTAAACTCCTAATCATCAACGTGCTAGTCCACACGGTAGCCGCAACGATGAGCTGACAAATGGATAAACTCTTCCATGGTGTCGGCGAACCCAACAACTAATTTTCTCCGACGGCATCGGCGGTTCGAACAACTAAATTTTTTCGGTGTCTGTCGCCACATCGATGGTTCTGTCATCTAAATTTCATCGGCCATTCCCATACTTAGAGAAATTTTCAAAATTTTCCTCTTTCATCTTTCTTTCGCTGACGCATTGGCACTTGCGTCGTCTATTTATCGGCGATCCCGTCCTCTAATTCTCGCCGACAGTGGTGACGTTTCAGAGAACCTATCAACTAATCGTCACCGATCCATTCACTAAATTCCACCGACTCAAAATTCAATATTGGGTATTTGTTCAACTATATTGAGCCGTCGTTTTGGTGGTCTTTGGCAGATCTCCATCAAAACTGCGGCTCCCACTTCGACTAAGTTTCGTCGATGGCTGACGAACACTTAGAAAATTCTTCCTCTGGTTTCACTTCGGCTGCACAATCAGCTAATTATTGTCAATGCATCGGCTCAGACATGTTCTAAATTTCACCGATCAAATCAACTAAGCTTCGCCGATAGTTGAGTTTGTATCGGATGACCTTTCAACGAGCTGTCTGTTGGATTGGAAGGGCTTCCCACTGAGTCTTCTGATGTGCTGACGGTCTGTCCCTTAGAAAAGTTTTCTTCAATGGAATTTTCTATCATTCACATATTTCTTCCTACTTCGATCTAGAAGCCTGCCTCTGTTAACTGATATTTCATGGCCCATTCAGGCCCATGCTGAAACCAGTGCTCTGATATCATACTGTAATGTCCCCGACCCTCCGAAAGGGCAAGAGGATGCTACTAAACACCAAACATACGGACATATATCCCCATGAACAAAACATAAAATGTATTGAACATAACATACTCAGATGCATAATTACTATCAAACAGTAGAAGCATATTCATTCATTCATAGCATTTAACATGTTCATATTGATTTATAAAACGAACACAATTGCAAGGATTTCAATCACAAGAAGATACTTATCTTTAATAGGATCTTGTTCCGCAACCAGCTATGTCACTGCAACGTTCCACCCAACCATAGGCCACATGCTATTTAATCTCTCAGCAATGCTGCCACCCCTGATCCGGGCATGATTTCCCAAGGAATAAGGAACTAGCAGGCTTACACATAGCCAAGGAAAACAACACCACAAGGATGCACAGTTTAGCCAAGCCAACACATATGGGTTTATCAGGAGAACAACGGATCAGCCAATCCAACACAGTTGGGTTTATCAGGCCATCCAAGAGCTAGGAAAGGCTAGCTACTAACCTAGTGAGCTCATTGAAGAGCTAAGGACACCCACACAAAAACTAGTCTGACTTCTTGGATGCCCACACACACCCAACACAAGGAAATCAGTCCTTTCTCTGCCATGGATTCCCTTAGACCTTGATCTCCCTTCCAGTGCTATTCATGGGTTATGGAGAAGAAAGACAGTCCACTAGATCAGTCTATGTAGTTCCCAAATCACCAAGTTTATCAAGCACATCAGGCCCTCATTCACCACTCCAATGCAGTCCGAGGAAAAAACCACTGCGTACATGCAGCAAAGCAGCTAATAACAATGGAACAGGGGAAGACCAACTCCCTGAATCATTCTTGGCTCTATCATGGCCAAAAATATTCCATAGCAACCTACAGCAGTCAAATCACAAGGGAAAAACACAGCGAAGCAATCGTGGGCAAACAATATCCCATGAACAACCTTGAACCCACAACACATGATCCTCAATGCAATCGTTGGAGAACTTACTCATACAAAAATGGGGAAGGAACCGACTCCCAATCTGTATGTGAGGGAAAATATGCAGCCAACAGCCACAGTTCAATGATGAATGCCCAAGACATTCCCCTATCTGAACAGGAGTGCAAAATAGAAAAAAACAAGGAACAGTCTTTCTGCGTGAACCAGAGGAAAAGGATCTCACAGACTAGCAATTAGTGTGAGAGAGGGAAGGGAGAACCCACACATAATGGACTGTAATTTTTTTTATCCCCGCTTTGCATGAGGAAAATGAACAGTCCACTATCTGAGAGGGTGGACAGACGGTCAACATCCCCAAACGGTGTGTGAGGAACCACTCCCAACCTGTGCGTGACTGAACCAGCTGTCGAGGCGCGTGGGGGAAAGCCTGCCACCCACTGCTACCCAACATTAACTGCCTTAACTAAAATAGAGGTTTAAGTTTTGACATGTGGATTTTCCCCATGGGGTCCAGGTTTAGCAATCCCCCCCACTTAACCTTAGGAAATCATGCCCCTTTTCAATATGGTTGTAGTTAACATAGATGGTTGGGTTCATTTAATTAGAATGTGCATTTACATGATGCCACAATTTAATATGTATGTCACATATCTCGATATACCATCAGTAACAGTTCCAATCATTGAAACATAACACAACCGAATCGATGGTGGGGATTTTTCCTTTAGCTCCACACCACGATTCATTACAAAATATACATCACATACATTAATGCAAATGGGGTCAAAATTGGGGTGTTACATCTTTCACCCTTTTTCTTCCTTTCCCATCTTTTCACTGTACTATTGAGTCTACCTAGTTTAAGAGAGAACGAGTCCAAATGAGTAAGAGGACCCAAGGTCAGGGGAGCCATCCAAGATGTAGTAACTAGAGGAGAGAACTCATCTTCCAAGAGCCAGGATCTATTAAATTTGAAAGGATAAAATTGGGTAGTAAGTCTTGGGCCCCATTCTAAGTAGATAGGGTAATGATCAGAGACATCTGAAGGAGTATCCCAAGATCTCTCTCTCTCTCTCTCTCTCTCTCTCTCTCTCTCTCTCTCTATATATATATATATATATATACATGTTTTTAAACGATACCTATACCTTGCTCAATTTAAGATCCAAGAGATAGGTACAAGCACCCCTATTTAACTAGATCAAAATCTTATGAATGCTACCAAAACTAAGATTCAGAGATACTGTGTATGGTCAGAAAGGTATGTTATATGAAATCCTAAGTATTTTATCTATTGAAGAATGTATATATATATATATATATTGATCCGGAAACAAGATCTTTGCTACTCTATGACGTTAACATGAATTGCATAAAGAGCATGAATGAAGCTCACAAATCCATAAGAAGAGAAACAAATAGCATAGACAATACGCACATAAAGACAACAAGTTGATAATGGAGTTCGTCCAGGATGGACTACGTCTCCAGGCCTGCTTCTCAATAGGAGGGTCGATCTATAATCTCGGCATGAAGGAAAAATACATGGCAATGATACAATGATACCTTGGCGACAATGGTCAGGAAGAGAACCATTGCCCAAAACACAACAAGACTGCTTCCAGCAACTCCAAAGCCTGAAGACGGTGTAAAATGAGTATAAACACTCGTACCTTCCTCCTGCAGAGCTACGCAATCTCCCTTCTCTCCTTTAGCTACAAAGTCTCCACTCCAAAGCATGCCCAGTAAATGGAAATTAAGTGGGTTTATATAGGCTTGGCTTGCCCCTCTCCACATTCTCCTCATGATTCTTTAGTTATAACAAATTTTTCCCAAGAAGGCATATGGTTCCAACTCCCCACACTTGGTTAGGCTCTTCTTAAATTATGTAGTTGACATAGTTACAACTATGCCCACCACATTTTATATTTTTAGAATATTACAATAAAAAATTTTTCCCCCAAAACCACATGGTTCATTGAACCCACAATATGGTTTTTTTTTTAAAAACAAATTTGTTATAACGTAACTTGTTTTTAGACCCACTTATAACCCATTTTCTATAGTTTGTAATTCGACATGTGCTGAAATAGAGCGCGGGCTCCCGTGCTAGTCGGAGCTCCCGGTCACGTTGGAGGAAGAACCAAGGTCGGGGCTAAGCCCTGGCCCCTTTGGGGCTCGAAATGCCACTTTAAATAATATTATTTCCATACATTATACAAACAACACTTCTAGCACAGTTGGTAAAGGCGCGGAGACAAGGTATGGGAGGTCAGGAGTTCGAAACCGGCGGAGCAACAACATTTTGGTAAACTTTAATCAATATTGGCCAATCTGGTGCTGCCACGTGGAAGTTCTGGATTGGTCCCCTCAACGCCCAGCCAGCTGCCAACTCATCTTCCGTACTGCCAACTAAGTTGTACAGTCACCTCCGTACTATCACGTGTCGCATTCGGATTGGTCCGTACTACTAACTGGATTGCCACCTCATCATCTGTACATGACACGTGTCGCATCCTGATTGGTCTGTACTGCTGACTAGATTTCCACCTCATCATCCGTACATGACATGTGTCACATCCTGATTGGACTGTACTGCCACATGTCCGTCCGTACAACTGCCACGTCATCCGTCCGTACTGTACGGATACCACGTGTCACCCTGTCAGTGGTGCTACGTCATCATGTTTGTACAGAACGGATGCCATGTGTCACCTTGTTAGTGGTGCCACATCATCATGTTTGTACAGTATGGATGCCACGTGTCACCCTATTAGTGGTGCCACGCGGCACCTCTTTTTGCCAATTTTCCCTATTGACCTCATAGAACAGAACGTGATAACTTTCTCATACGGAGTCCGTTTGAGGTGAAACGAACACCGTTGGAATTGTCTTGACGACCCCTTCGATCTAGTGCTGGTTTTGCTGAGATTGGAGGACTTAAAAAATTTTGCCTTCTTGGATCCTCCTGGATCATATATGGGCTGATGCACAATCATGGATTCTTTTAAAGACACTTTAGATGCCACATAATACTAAAAAAACACAGAACCTCTCACTTTAGGTGACAATTATGGGTACTTCCCTAATGTATTTGAAGATGAAGTAAAAAGACAAAAGATAGGTAACTGAATAAAATTTCATAATATATAACATTTATGCAGAAAAAAAATGTGTGTAAATGATTATAAAATTAGTTTCTGTGAATTTGGGTTTTCAAATTTTTTAGCACATCATAACATATATGTTTGTGCGGGTGCAACAATATATGAGGTAAATGATGTCAATTTTGTATAAAATCTTGTAGACATATAAATGACATATGGGCCTAGTGAAACATTATTTATTCATAATTATTTTATTATTATTATTAATTATTGAATTCAAAAATCTTGAAATGAAAAGGTTATGTGCAGGTGCAACACTTTAGGGGCAAAAATTAATGAAATCCTTGATTTATATATATATATGATCGTAGAGTTTGCTCTCTTCTAGTGCACCATATAGTTTTCCTGGGAAATGGTGAAAACATTCAAAAGTTATGTAAAAAACAATCGATGTATCTATTTTAGAAAACTCACATGTGTCATTTAGAAAAATAATAATAAATAAATAAAACATACTTTTGAAGGAAGAAATTACATATGCAGAATCGTAAGATCGTACTCTACAATATTGTAAATTTTCATAAAAAAATTGTGTTTGTCATAGAAAAACACGCCGTCAAAATTGAGCATATTGATAGATTTCTAAAAGACAGGAAATAGCCTTGGTTTATTTGTCCTAGCCAATAGATTCGACATTTCGAAGATATTTCCGAACATAATGCCAAACGTTATTCCTAACGAGTTTTTAAATTTTAAAAACATGCATATGCGTTATAACACATATGCGTTATAAAGCATATGCGTTTTGGAGTTACACATGTAACACCCCGGTTTTGACCCCATTTGCGTTAAATATACGCGATACATATGTTGTAAATAATCATGGTGAGGAGCTAAGGGCAAAGGCCCCACCATCGATTTAGTTATGTTATGTTTCAGATTGGAATGGTCACCGATGGTATATCGGGACATACGACATATATTAAATTAAATTGTGGCATCATGTAAATGTGCATTTTTAATTAAATGACCCAATCAACTATGTTCACTGCAACCACATTGAAAATGGCATGATTCCAAAGGATATGGAGGGGGAATGTTGAACATTGAGCTATGGGGGAAAATCCATGTGTCACTACTCTCTTCGCTCACCTTCCCTTGTCTCATCGAACCACCACCTTAGTTATTTCTGTTGTTAGTTGGGGCAATCGTTGGCTGGCAGGAAAATCACTACTATGCCCACATCTACTCTCACTCTCCACGACATGCCTTTTGGTAGCGGATGGTCTATCCACTATGGGGATGGAGAGTCTATTCGTTTTACCTCATGCTGGGCAGAGTTAAAAGGTTCCACATTCCATTGTTTAGGGGTTTTCCTTCCCTCTCTCAGGGGATTTCTGGTTTGTGGTTGTGTCCCTTCCATTCACACAGAGAACCAATTTTCCCTTGGCATGAACGGACTGTGTATTATCCCACCCTTCCTTTGGAGATCGTGGTTGTGTTTTCATTATTGATCCATTTTTCCTGTTTTGTGCTCCTGATTGGATAGGGTAATGTCTTGGGTGTTCATCGCTGAACTGTGACTATTGGCTATGTCTTTTCCCTCATGTACAGAGTGGGAGTCTATTCCTTCCCCATTCTTCTTCCTGTGCAAGACTCTCCAGCGATTGCATTAAGGATCAGGTACTGTGGGTTCATGGTTGTTTGTGGGTTGCTGTTTTCCCATGATTGCTTGGATATGTTTTCCCTTTTATGGTGGTATCGGTTGAATATTGCTGTGAGTTCCTACATTCTGGTCGACTATGTTTTTCTCGTGTAAAAGCTTGAATAGCTATTTGGCTGCTTGCATGCAGTGATTTTGTCCTTGGACTGCATTGGAGTGGTGAATGAGGACTTGAGGTGCTTGATAAATCCGATGGGTTGAGAACCACATAGACAGAGCTACTGAGGTGGCTTTCTTCTCCATAACCCCTGAATAGAACGGGAGGGGAGATCAAGGTCTAAGGGACTACATTGTAGAGAAGGGATTGATTTCCTTGTGTTGGGTCTGTGTGGGTTTTCTAGAAGCCAGGATGGCTCTAGTGTTGGTGTCTATATAGCTCTTCAATGAGCTCACTTTCTTAGCGTTTAGCCTTTCCCAGCTCCTGGGTGGCCTGATAAACCCAACTTTGTTGGCTTGGCTGATCTGTTGTTCGCTTGGTAAACCCAACTGTGTTGGCTTGGATGAACTGTGTACCTTTGTGGTGTTGTTATCCTTGGCTATGTGTGAGTCTGCTAGTTCCTTATTCCTTGGTGAATCATGTCCGACTCGGGGGTGGCAGCGTTGCTGAGAGATTAAAGAGAACGTGGCTTATGGTTTGGTGGAACGTTGCAGCGATGTAGTTGGTTGCGGAACAAGTTCTCTATAAGATAAGTATTCTTGCCTAGCTTGTGTCTGCAATTATATTTACGATTGACGAATGATAAGGAACATGTTAAATGCTGATCTGTATATGCATGAGTGTTGATTGATATGTTTTGCTTCCATTGTGTATATGAATGATTATGATTCGTAATATGTTTTATGTTATAAGTGTCATGCTTCAGCATTACATATATGTATGTTCATGTTCGTGGGGCTAGATGCCCAAATGATCTGATGTATGGTAGCGTCCTCTTTGGCCAGTTTGAGGGTCGGGGACGTTACAGTGTGGTACTAGATCACTGGTTGCAACATGGGCCTGAATCATGAAAGATCAGATAGTGGAGGCAGGTTTCCTTCTTTCTAGCAGTGATCAAAAAAATGTGGCAGGAAAATTCAGAAAATTGTCTAAGTAATGAAATCATCGGCCATCGGAAGACGTTAGTGGTTCGTGCACCCACCGTTGCGGAATCCTAGAGCACTAGTCTTTCGACGAGGAAAATTTTTGACTGATGATGTCGATGTGCTTCAGTTCACCAATCAGCAGAGAACAGTTTATTTGGTTGGTGATGGATAGGAGATGGTCGAGCCGATGAAGTGGCGGAAGAAGGTAAAGAGAAAGATTTTGAATTTTTTTTCTAAGTCCGACCATTGGTGATCGACGGAAGATAGTTTTTACAATCACTGATGGTTAGATGAGGGAACTGCCAATGAACTACATTGGAAACTTTTAGTTGATGGCTCACCCACCGTTGTGGCAATCTAAGACACTATCCACCCGACAGATAGTTAATCCGATGGCTGATGCGGCACAAGACAAAGGAGGAAAATTTCTGAAATTTTTCTAAGTGTTGAATTCATTAGCCATCAAGAAATGTTAGTTGTACAAGTCACCGATGAACATTGGAAGGAATTAGTGGTTCAAAGCACCATCATTACGGAAGCCTAGTGCACTAATCCTCTGATGGATATAGGTTCCGTTTACCGATACCATGATGGTAGTGTTTCAGTTACCGATCAGAGGAGAACAGTCATTAACATCGCCGATGAATAGAAGATGGAAGAGCCGATGCGGCGGAAGACAAGGCAAGAAGAAAATTCAAAATTTTCTCTAAGGCGCGAGATCATCGGGCATCGGATAGTTTAAGTGGACCAGATTGTCAATCAGAAAAGGTTCAATGAAGGTGAACTATAGTTGCGGCTGCTTAGTTAGCTATCCATCTAATGCTGCAATTAACAACTGCTCCCGCTGCCAACTAGTGCCCCGCGGAGACCGTAGTGACTCTGCTACTCACCGTTGCGGCCACATAATGAACTGGTCACCCAATGAGAATTGCATCCTAGCGCCGATGCTGCAAAAGACTAGTTGCTCTGACCGTCGACAAAGTTGTGAGCTGCGGAAGACATAGGAAGATTATGGGCGACCATTGCGGAAGCCGAAAAGACTAACCATTTGATGTGTAGGGCACCCGGTCGTCGACGCAGTGGTTAGTCTATGCTATCGCCGACAAAGTTCAGAATGATAGATGATTAAGGACTCGATTAGAAGAAAACTTTGAAGAGTATATAGTCATCGAAAAAGTATTAACGATTAGGATGCCGATTAGACAGAATCAAAGGATCATGAATCATTGTTGGGGAAGTCCAAAGCACTATCCACCTGATGGATAGTAGGCCGATAGCGGAAAGATGCCTACGGAAGCCATCAGAGGATCACTTACTGCCATTGCATCTGCTCAAGGGACTGTGCACCCGATGAACAGTCAATTTTCTCATCGATGCAGATCAGAAGTTTAGTTGGTTTTCCATCGAAACATCGGGAAGAAATAAGCAAACAGACCGCCAATGAGCTAGATGTTTTGACCACCGAAGTGTTAGAAAGGTAGATGGGAAGGGGTCCGATTGGGCCTAAGGAGATTTGGGTTTTTCAAAGGAACTTCTCAGTAATTTTTCAAGCAGTTTTAAACTATCTTTCAGCAGATTTCGGCAGATTATTAGCGGTCACAAGGTTGAAAAGAAAGAGAGGAAAATTTTGTGTTTTAAGCAAGATTGTGTTTTATGAATTTCCAAAAGAGAAAGGTAAGTAGTTTTGATTTATATTAATGAAGTGCATCTAACAATGTGTTACTAACACATTGCAGAATTATAGACAACTTCCAAGAGTAGTACTCCAGAAAGAACAGTGTGGTAAAGCGAGAGGTGGTTCAGTCATGAGAACCCATGATGGGTATGATGCTCGGGATTCTTACGAGCGTGCAGGAGATGCCATGGGAGAAAATGTCCGGAATGGAAATGATGACATAGATTCTAATCGAAGGAGATTCCAAGAGACACCATCTGAGGTTGCAGCCACCATGAGAAGCTTGATTAAATCCCAGGAAGAGCAACATTAGTTGAATGCTGCCATGTTGCATAGTTTGACAGAATTGTAGAGAAATATAGATTCTGGATGAGGTACATCAAGACCAGAAGGTAGTAAGAGCAGCACTAAGAGAGGAGAAGGAATTCCAGTGGATCATCTGACTCTGAAGAATCCAGTGGAGATACAAGTCCATCTTCTCATAAAAGGGAAAGAATAAGGCACCATAGGGATCGCTCTCGAGATGAATTTAGGAAAGCTAAACCTCCTACATTTGATGGTGAGATAAAGACGGGACAAGAAGATGAAGCTTGGCTCCTTGGGATAAAGAAGTACTTCCAAGTATAGGATTATTCGGGAAACATGAAGGCAAGAGTTTCCATATTCAATCTGAATGGAAGAGCATCCATTTGGTGGGAACACTTCAAGCAACTAAAGAAGATGAGTGAAAGGAAACTGAAGTGGAAATAGTTTAAGAAGTATTTTAGGTAGAAATACCTCTCTGACATGTATTATGATGACAAGATCAAGGAGTTCCATGAGCTGATATTGGGAGAACAGACCATGGATGCATATGCAAACAAATTCTTGGAATTGTTGAGGTATGTATGGCACATCAGGGATGAAAAAGTGAAGGTCTAGTGGTTTCTGGGTGGATTGCCTCAAGCCTACAAAGATAGAATTGAGTTTTATGAACCTAGGACTCTTGAAGAAGCGATAAGGAAGGCTAAGTATTGCTATGAGAAAAGTAAGGGTAAACCTGATTACCATAAGGCATGGAAGGACAAGAAGAATGAGAAGTTTGACCAGAGAAGGAAAGGTTTCAAACCTTCTAGATTCAGGAATCGGCAGAAGCAACCATCCCAAGCTGCGAGTAATCCAGTTGGAGTGACAGGTGGGAAGCCTAAAGAGCCACATCAGAATAAAGGTCCACTCAAATGTTGGAAATGTGACGGACCCCACTTTCGCAGATATTGTTCACTTGAGAATGAAAGTGCAAGGCTAGCTTATAACATTCAGGGAGTAGAAACAGTGGGTCAAGTGGCAAGAGTAGTCCCTAGAATTTATGCAGCACTGGAGGACTGCCAGGCATATCACCAGTCAACTATGGTTGAAGTTGCAGCTAAGATTGTCGAACAATCTGTTTCTATTTTGATTGACCCTGGTTCGACTCACAGTTATATTGCTCCTAGAGTAGTGGAGATTTGTGCTTTTAAGAAGGTAAAGCATAGAAAATCTTGGTTAGTTCAGCTAGCCACTGGAACTAAGAGAAAGGTCAGTGAAGTAGTGGAGAAATGTCCATTGATTATGAATGGATTGATCACTTATGTAGATCTAAATGTTCTATTGCTTGGTTCCTATGATGTTCTCATTGGAATGGATTGGTTAGAAGCTCACAGAATAAAGCTTGATTGTTATAACAAGGCTTTTGAATGCACGGATGAAGAAGGAAAACCAGTAGTTGTGAAGGGTATTTCGAAGGTAATTTCAGTAAGACAAGTTTCAACAATGTAGTTGAAGAAGTTATATAGGAAGGGTTGCTAGTTGTATGTAGCTCATATTTTGGAACCAACAAGAGATGAAACTCTTAGGTTGGAGGACTATCAGGTGTTACAGGAATTCGAGGATGTGTTTCCTGATGAGATTCTAGGGATTCCTCCAAAGAGGGACATTGATTTCACCATTGAACTTGTGCCAGGAGTAGAACCAGTGTCCAAGACACCCTATAGGATGAGTACACCGGAGATGCTAGAGTTGAAGATGCAACTGCAAGAGTTTTTGGAAAAGAAGTATATCCAACCGAGTGTGTCTCCTTGGGGAGCACCAGTTCTATTTGTGAAGAAGAAAGATGGTACACTCAAGTTATGTATTGATTACAGATAGTTGAACAAGGTTACTATGAAGAATAAATATCCTTTGCCTAGGATTGGTGACCTCTTAGATCAAACGAGAGGAGCGAAGGTATTTTCCAAGATTGGCTTGAGGTCTGGTTACCATCACGTGAGAATCAAGGACGAAGACATTCATAAGACAGCCTTCAAAACAAGGTATGGACATTAGGAGTTTCTAGTGGTACCATTTGGTCTCACAAATGCACCAGCTACATTTATGTGCCTTATGAATAGTGTCCTCAGCAAGTATTTGGACAAGTTTATTCTTGTTTTCCTTGATGACATTCTTGTTTATTCTAAGAATGAGGAAGAACATGAAAAGCATTTGAGATTGGCATTGCAGCTGCTTAGGAAACATCAGCTGTATGCAAAACTGAGCAAGTGTGAATTCCACAGAGATAGAATAAAGTATTTGGGTCACATTATCTCAAAAGAGGGTATATCCATGGACCTTGAGAAGATTGAAGCCATTACGAATTGGCCTACTCCAAGAAGTGTGACAGATGTAAGATCTTTTATGGTACTTGCCAGATACTATAGGAGATTCATTGATGGATTTTCCAAGGTTGCACATTCCATCACTTCTTTGCAAAATAAGGCAGTAAAGTTCGAATGGAATTTGAAATGTGAAGAAAGCTTCCAGCAGTTGAAGAATATTCTCACCAGTGCACCAGTATTGAAGGTTGCATATCCAGAGAAAGATTTTGTGGTATATACCGATGCATGCGGACAAGGTCTTGGAGGATTCCTTATGCAAGACAACCACGTGATATGTTATGAATCAAGAATGTTGAAGGAGCATGAAAAGAACTATGCCACTCATGATCTAGAGCTCACATCCATAGTACATGCTCTCAAGATGTGGAGACATTACTTGATGGGTAGAAGATTTGAGCTCAGAACAGATCATTGTGGTATGAAGTATCTATTTGATCATCCTACTTTGAACGTTAGGAAAGCAAGATGGCTGGAATTTTTATGTGAGTTTGATTTTGAAATCAAGCATGTGGCATCTCTTAGTATTTTCCAATCAGACTTGAGGCAACAGATTGGTAATCATGTTGCCGTAAATGAATTGTATGAGCAGGTAAAAGACAAATTGCAGCAGCAAAGTCTTGAGAAGAAGTATGAAGGATATAAATTGGAAGAAGATGGAAACCTCAACTATAAAGGTAGAATTTATATTTCGAATGTAGCAGAATTGAGGAGAGCTGTTATGGATAAAATCCCTCAAGCTCCGTATTCTGGTCACCCAAGATATCAAAAGACAATTTCTATAGCTAGAAAGCAATACTTTTGGCCAGGAATGAAAAAGGACATAGCTGAGTACATTTCAGGGTGCATGAAATGTCAATAGGTAAAGTTTGATCATCAACATCCCGCAGGTTTGTTGCATCCTTTTCCAGTTTCAGAATCATAGGTAAAGGTTGATCATCAACATCCCGCAGGTTTGTTGCATCCTTTTCCAGTTTCAGAATCATGAAATGGGAAGTTATTTCCATGGATTTTATTATAGGATTGCCAATGACTTGGAGACAACACGATTCCATCATGGTTGTAGTAGACAAGTTGACAAAGGCAGAACATTTTATACCGGTAAAGTCTATGCATAGGACTGATGAAATTGCAAAGATATTCATGAAGGATATTTTCAAATTGCATGGATTGCTGAAGGCAATAGTCTTTGACAGAGATGTCAAGTTAACTTCCAATTTTTGGAAAGGGTTTTTTGTAGATTTGGGTACAAAGCTAAACTTCAGCACTGTATACCATCCTCAAACAGATGGGCAGATAGAAAGAGTTAATCGGGTGCAGATAGAAAGAGTTAATCGGGTGTTGAAGATATGCTTCAAATGTATGTGATGGACAAACCAACCAAGTGGGAAGATTAATTACACTTGGTAGAGTTTGCTTATAACAATGGATAGAAAGCATCCTTAGGGATGAGTCCATATGAAGCTTTGTATGGAAGAAGGTGTAGGACACCAGTGACTTGGGATAACCCAGTGAACAAGGTTGTGCTTGGACTAGAATTGCTCAAGGAAATGGAGCAATAGGTTGTAAAGATTAGGAAAAATATGAAAGTAGCACAGGACAGACATAAAAGCTATGTAGATAAGCATAGGATAAATAGAGAGTTCAATGTTGGTGATCATGTTTACTTCAGAGTGAAAGTAAAGAAAATTTCCTTGAAGCTTGGAAGTTGTGCCAAGCTGTCACCTAGATAATGTGGGTTGTTTGAAGCGCTTGAAAGAATAGGGCCTGTTGCATATAGACTTGCATTTCCTACTAGTACTAGAGCTCATAATGTTTTTCATGTTTATTTGCTTAATAAATATGTACATGATCCTAACTATGTGATAAATTGGGATTTGATTCAGGTGGAACCCGAGGGAGAGTTCTAGATCGAGCCAATGCACATCCTCAACAGGAAGGTGACAATGCTCCGGAACCGAACCATAGGGCAGGTAAAGGTGCAATGGGAGCACTACATACCTGAAGAGGATACATGGGATCTAGAGGATGCCATGTAATTGGCACATCCATTTTTACTCAATCATACGGAACACTGAGGCGATACTAGTGTAGCATTTTGTTCAAATTTTGTAAAGCATCGAGGACAGTGCTATTGAAGGGGGAGGGGAATGTAAAACCCCATTTTTGACCCCGTTTGCATTAAATATATGTGATACATATGTTGTAAATAATCATGGTGAGGAGCTAAGGGAAAAGGCCCCACCATTGATTTAGTTATGTTATATTTCAGATTGGAATGGTCACCGATGGTATATTGGGACGTACGGCATATATTAAATTGTGACATCATGTAAATGTGGATTTTTAATTAAATTACCCAACCAGCTATGTTCACTGCAACCAAATTTAAAAGGCCATGATTCCAAAGGATATGGAGGGGGAATGCTGAACATTGAGCTATGGAGGAAAAGCCATGTGTCACCACTCTCTTCGCTCACCTTCCCTTGTCTCATCGAACCACCACCTTAGTTATTTCTGTTGTTAGTTGGGGCAGCTATTGGCTGGCAGGAAAATTGTTGATGTATTTGTAACTTCGGAATGTATTCATCTATGTATCTTATGTATTGTAACCCAATGTTTATTCCGGGATGTATCTATTATGTATTTGAGTCATGCCCCGATATTCCGATCGAAAGGATCAATAATGTAAACAATTCATGTCAAGTCATTGTTAAAGTCCCCACAGTTTCGAGGCACTAGGGTTATTAGACACTCATAGAGATGTTGGCTCTAGTAAGTAATTGTTAAGTGAGGCCGACATGATTGAGTGCACTTCAAGTGAACGAAAGAATATAAATAGAGAGTGAGCCTCTCTATTCATCACACACATCATTCACTCACTCAAGTGGAGTGCATTAGTGAGGAAGGAAATACACTGGGACTAGACAAGAATAAGACTACTACTGTTGGGGGATCACTTACTATTTTGGGGCTTTTACTGTTTTGGTGCTGATTCTATCTTTGAGGAAGTTGCAGGGTTTTCTCCTTTATGGTTTCCCCGAGGAAAACCCTTTGTGTCTCTTGTCTCTTGTGATGTGCTTATGTTTTATTGCTGTACTTGTTATTCTCTCAGTAAAGATTCTAACATAATGCTAGCTTAATGTGGAAAAACTAACATGGTATCAGAGCCAACCTGAGAAGAAGACACTGTGCAGCTGTGGGAACTAGGGATTCCTAGTTTTTGGATCTTCCTCCATAGATTTTCAGCAAAAGTAAGGTGGTACAACTCTCCTCCTTATGGCGCATCTTTCTGTCGAAACAAAATCCAATTCTGAGGTTTTTCAGTTTTGGACCTGTCACTCCTGTCGAAAATTAGGGCTTTTACAGAAGAGGAATTTTTCAGTAAGCCCAATCCTGGATTGATCTCCTCCCTAAAATAAAAGTTAGGGACAAATTTTAAGGCATTTGGGTGGATAGAACTATGGAAAAGAAAAACCCTAATTTTCTCCTGAACTAGCTCTGCAGGATTTCAGCTCAAGTTTGAGATCCGACATCTTGAACATGGTAAGATCTAAAATATTTTTGTATTTCCATTTTAGGTTCTCATTTAAATATGTCTCATCATACCAAGCTTGATGAAAAGCTTGAGGGAGCTGAAAACTTCTGAGCCTAAAAGTATAGGATCTCCCTGGTCCTGGAAGAGAATGAATTAGACTCCTACATTCATGAGGAGGTTGCAGTTCCAGAGGGAGATGAGGCAAAGGCCTTACAGAAGGAGAATATGGTTATGGAAAAGAGGATCATTTCTGATTCTATCAAGGCTCACCTTATCGCACAGGTGTCCTCTCTCAAGACACCTAAAGCTATGTTTGATGCCCTAACCAAATTGTTTGAAGGAAAGAACATCAATCAGAAGATGACCCTGAGGAACCAACTGAAGAATGTGAAGATTCAGAATGCAGAAAATATCCAGTCTTACTTCACAAGAGTTTCTCAAATAAAAGAGAAATTAGAAGCTGTTGATGAAGAAGTGGAAAATGCAGAGATTGTGATGACTACTTTGAATGGCCTCCCTAGGTCATGGGATGCTTTCATTCAAGGAATCTGTGCTAGAAAGAAGTTATTCAAGTTTAGCAGACTATGGGAAGAATGTTCTCAAGAAGAAGCTCGAATAGCATCCCAAGAAGAGAAGATGGGAAGTGAAGATAAATCCCTCACAGTTCACTCCAAGAAGGGAAGAAGAAATCCTCATTACTCCGAAGGTAAGAGCTCTCATTCTAAAAAGGTTCTATCTAGATTGAGATGTTATACATGTGATGAAAGAGGACACTTTGCAAAATACTGTCCTAAGAACAAGATTCACTCTCATAAGAAAAATGGGAACAAAAGAAGACATCATGCTCATGCTGCAGAGGATGATGAACCATCCAAGAAGAAATCCACATATGAAAGTGAAGACTCTTCAAGCAAGGATGAATATGTCCTGATCTCCGCTCTCACAGGTAACATCTCTCATGGAAGTGATGATTAGCTTATAGATAGTGGGGCTTCCAAACATATGACAGGATTCAAGGAATCCTTTGGAAGACTGTCAGAACATGAATCACCTCACAAGGTGAAACTAGGAGATGACTACCAATATCCAATAAAAGGTAGTGGGGAATTTTCATATAAGCTAGACTCTGGTAAGTCTCTAACAATGAAAGAAGTATTGTTTGTGCCAGGACTCAAGAAGAACCTTCTATCCATTTCAGCATTGGATGCAAAAGGAATGTGGGTTGCATTCATAGATGGTCAAGTCATGATGTGGCCAAAAGGAAAGACTATCGATGATGCGGTAGTGATTGGAGAACAAGAAGGAGGATTGTACAAATTGAAGGGCCATCTAGAACAAGCCTTGATCCATGAGACGGTAGAGCCAAATGAACTTTGGCATAAAAGGCTTGCAGATGTGCATTACAGAGCACTACCTATTGAAAGCAAAGTTGTTGAAGGTCTTCCAGAATTCCAAGCAAAACATGATGGAGTTTGCAAAGGATGTGCGAAAGGGAAGAATACAAAGAAGACATTTCCCAGCAGCGAAAGCAAAGCCAAAGGTATCTTGGAAATCATCCACTCTAATGTATGCAGTCCTATGTCATCAAACTCACTAAGAGGGTATGCATACTATGTTTCTTTTATTGATGATTTTTCTATAAAGACATGGATTTACTTTATGAAGAACAAAGATGAAGTATTCAGCAAGTTCAAGGAATTCAAAGCCTTGATCGAAAACCATACTAAAAAGAAGATCAAGACCATTAGATCAGATAATGGTGGAGAATTCACTTCGAATGAATTCAAAGAGCTATGCAAAGAATCAGGGATTAAGAGGGAGTTGTCCACTCCTTATAATCCACAACAGAATGGGATTGCGGAATGGAAGAATAGAACTATCATGGAAGCTGGAAGAGAAATGCTTCATGATCAAGATCTTCCTATGTATCTTTGGGATGAAGCTTCCAAAATAGTAGTGTATGTACAAAACCATACTCCACATAGAGTACTCAAGAACAAGAATCCTGACGAATTATTCTTCGGCAAGAAACCAGAAGTTAGCCATCTCATAATATTTGGTTGTCCTGTGTACATACACATTCCAATAGAGAAGAGAACAAAATTAGATCCTTCAGGAAATAAGGGCATATTTGTGGGATAATATGAAAGCTCGAAGGCTTATAGAATCTATTTCCTAGGATACAAGAATATTGACATCAGCAGGGATGTGACATTTGATGAAGACACAGCCTACAACAAATCTAGAAAGAGACTTGCTGAAGAACTTGAAGAAGCAGAAGCAAAAGCACTCAGAATTCATGATACAATCATGAATGAAGAAGCTCAAGAAGAAGATCGAGAGTTCAAGGAACCACAAAGACCTGTAGATACACCTCTGGAGAAGAATCCTCATAAGAGGAAACCTGCTTGGGTACATGAACTTATCCAAGGTGCGAAAAGATATGGGGCTCCAGAAGAAAATCATAGAGAAAGAAAGAGAACCAGATCCAATTTCGGGTATGTAGCTTTACTATGTGATTTCATTGATAAAGAACCTTCCAGTTATGAAGAAGCAACAAAACAAAAAGAATGGAAGGATTTTATGATCGAAGAATACCAATTGATCATGAAGAATGATGTTTGGGATGTTGTCGCAAGACCAGACGGGAAATCCATTGTAACTTCCAAATGGATCTACAAGATCAAGCATGCTGTAGACGGTAGCATTGAAAATTATAAGGCAAGATTTGTAGCTCGAGGTTTCTCTCAGAAAGAAGGAATAGACTATGAAGAAACCTTTGCACTTGTACCCAGATACACTTCCATCAGATCAGTACTTGCTTTGGTTGCAGTGATGAAATGGAAGATACACCAGATGGATGTCAAGATTGCTTTCTTGAATGGTGTAGTGGAAGAGGAAGTATATGTAGAACAACCACTCGGTTTTGAGACACATGACAAAGAGTCTCATGTATGAAGATTGAAGAAATCCCTGTATGGTTTGAAACAGGCACCCAAGACCTGGTACGGCAGAATTGACAGCTTTCTATCCAGTTTGGGCTTTACCAAGAGTAAAGCAAATTCCAACCTTTACTACAAGGTTGAAGATGGCAACCCAGTGATGCTCCTACTATATGTAGATGATCTATTTGTGACAGGTACAGGTGGGTTGATTGTTGATACGAAGAGAAAGCTCGCTGCTGAGTTCGAAATGAAGGACTTGGGGATG
Source organism: Pseudotsuga menziesii (assembly GCA_001517045.1). Classification (NCBI taxonomy): domain Eukaryota; kingdom Viridiplantae; phylum Streptophyta; class Pinopsida; order Pinales; family Pinaceae; genus Pseudotsuga; species Pseudotsuga menziesii. The sequence continues at coordinate 289,530 of LPNX010324686.1, read as the reverse complement.
ATGCATTACTTTCTAGGTATGGAGGTGTGGCAGAGTACAGATGGAATCTTCCTTGGACAAGGGAAGTATGCAGTAGAGATCCTGAAGAGGTTTGGGATGATGGAATGCAAGGCTATGGCCACACCTATGGCATCGAACCTGAAGCTATTGAGTGATGCTTCATTAGAGTCGGTGGATGCTAGGATGTATTGTCAGATGATTTTTTCGTTGATGTACCTGACGAACACGAGACCAGACATTTGCTTTGCTATGAATACCTTGAGCCAGTTCTTGACAAATCCAAGAAGTGTTCACTTGACTGTTGCAAAGCATATTCTGAGGTACCTGAAGGGTACGGTTGATTATGGGCTCAAGTACGATGCAAATCAAAAGATTAACCTAGAGGGTTATGTTGATTCAGATTGGGCAGGCAGTGCCATCGACAGGAAGAGTACTTCAGGATGTTGCTTCAGTATGGGATTAGGTGTGATCTCTTGGTTTAGCAGGAAGCAATCCTATGTGGCACTAAGTACAGCTGAAGCAGAGTATGTCACAGCTTGTTCAGCTAGTTGTGAGGCAGTATGGCCACGGAAGCTACTGTCTGATATATTTGATCTCCAGTTGGATGCTACTTGTATACATTGTGACAACCAGAGTTGTGTAAAGTTATCAGAGAATCCAGTGTTCCATGACAAGTCAAAGCATATCAAGATCAAGTATTACTATATCAGGGATATGGTGCAGAGGGGAGTAGTGAAGCTCCAATATGTTGCAATGGAGGAATAGATAGCTGATGTATTGACAAAGCCATTATCTAGAGTGAAGTTCAAGTACTTGAGGGAGAAGCTTGGAGTTCTCCAGATCGAGGTTTCCTCCAAGGGAAAGTGATGAGTCCCATAGCCATTTTGACATGGTGAGAGGATTGGTTCCTTCCATGGTTAGATGTAAGGGCTGAGCCATTTCGTCATGGTGAGAGGATTGGTTCCTTCCATGACTGATATGAGTGCTGAGATCCATAGCCATTCTGATGAGCAGGTTAGATATAAGGGCTGAGCCATTCTTTCATGGTGAGAGGATTGGTTCCTTCCATGAAAGATGTGAGTACTAAGCCATTATGATATGACTATAGGATTGGTTCCTACATTATCAGATATAAGGGCTATTTCCATTCTTGGAATGGAGCTTCCTGGTGAGGTACCAGGAAAACTCAGTTTATGACTGAGGGCCATTCTGATATGACCATGAGATTTGATCTCACAGGATCATATATGAGTGCATGGCCATTCTGATGTGATAGAGGGATGTGTTCCCACTTGATCAGATGTAAGGGCTGAAGCCATTCTATCATGGCTAAAGGATTAGGTTCCTCCCATGTCAGATATGAGTGCTAAGCAATTCTGACTTAGTGTCAGATATAAGGGCTACTGCCATTCTTTGAATGGAGCTACCTGGTGAGGTACTAGGGATCCTCAGTCTAGGACTGAGAGCCTTTCTGATGTGACTGAGGGATGTGTTCCCACATACTCAGATGTAAGTGCAGTGGCCCTTCCACAGATGATAGTAGTTTGAGTTCCTATCATGCTGGTGGTTGTAAGTGCTGATCCATTTCACAGATGATAGTAGTTTGAGTTCCTATCATGCTGATGACTATAAGTGCTGTGCCTTTTCACAGATGGTAGTAGTTTGAGTTCATACCATGATGGTGATTGTAAGTCCTAAGCCTTTCCACAGATGGTAGTAGTTTGAGTTCGTACCATGATGGTGGATGTGAGTGCTGTGCCTTTCCACAGATGATAGTATTTTGGGTTCCTATCATGCTGGTGGTTGTAAGTGCTGAGCCATTTCACAGATGATAGTAGTTTGAGTTCCTATCATGTTGGTGAATGTGAGTGCTGGGCCTTTCTGATATGATTATAGGATTGGTTCCTACATGATCAGATGTGAGTGCTGGGTGTGCCTTTCTGATGAGTAGTTCAGATGTAAGTGCTAGGCGAAAGACCTACATGGAGGCTAGGCCTATAACCAACATGAAAAAGGGCTGGCTCTGTAGAGCTTCCTGTGATGAGAAGAATCATGAGATAGCACCCGTGATGATCGAGATCCAGTGATGATAGCCAGTGATGATCTAGATCGAGTGATGATCGAGATCCAGTGATGATAGCCAGTGATGATCCAGATCGAGTGATGATCGAGATCTAGTGATGATAGCTAGTGATGATCCAGATCAAGTGATGATCCAGATCCAGTGATGATGTTCTATGATGATCCATATCGAGAGATGATCTAGATCTGATGATGAAGATGACTTGAAGACGAAGATGAATTGAAGACGAAGATGATCCAGCTGATACAGAGAAGAAGACCAGTGCTGAAAATTGTGTCAAAAGAATACCTTCCTAGTTAAGAGGGAGTGTTGATGTATTTGTAACTTCGGAATGTATTCATCTATGTATCTTATGTATTGTAACCTGATGTTTATTCCGGGATGTATCTATTATGTATTTGAGTCATGCCCTGATGTTCTAATCGGGAGGATCAATAATGTAAACAAGTAATGTTAAGTCATTGTTAAAGTCCCCACAGTTTCGAGGCACTAGGGTTATTAGACACTCATAGAGATGTCAACTCTAGTAAGTAATTGTTAAGTGAGGCCAACATGATTGAGTGCACTTCAAGTGAATGAACGAATATAAATAGAGAGTGAGCCTCTCTATTTATCACACACGTCATTCACTCACTCAAGTGGAGCGCATTAGTGAGGAAGGAAATACACTGGGACTAGACAAGAAGAAGACTACTACTGTTGGGAGATCACTTACTATTTTGGGGATTTTATTGTTTTGGTGCTGATTCTATCTCTGAGGAAGTTGCGGGGTTTTCTCCTTTATGGTTTCCCTGAGGAAAACTCTTTGTGTCTCTTGTCTCTTGTGATGTGCTTATGTTTTATTGCTGTACTTGTTATTCTCTCAGTAGTTCCTAACATAATTCTAGCTTAATGTGGAAAAACTAACAAAAACCAGTACTACTTGCACGTCCACTCTCACTCTCCACGACATGGCTTTTGGTAGTGGATGGTCTGTCCACTATGGGGATGGAGAGTCTGTTCATTTTCCCTCACGATGGGCAGAGTTAAAAGGTTCCACATTCCATTATTTAAGGGTTTTCCTTCCCTCTCTTAGGGCATTTCCGGTCTGTGGTTGCATCCCTTCCATTCACACAGAGAACCGATTTTCCCTTGGCATGAACGGACTGTGTATTGTCCCACCCTTCCTCTAGAGATCATGGCTGTGTTTTCATTATTGATCCCATTTTCTTGTTTTGTGCTCCTGATCAGATATGGTAATGTCTTGGGTGTTCATCGCTGAACTGTGACTATTGGCTGTGTCTTTTCCCTCATGTACAGAGTGGGAGTCTATTCCTTCCCTATTCTTCTACCTGTTCAAGATTCTCCAGTGATTACATTGAGGATCGGGTGCTGTGGGTTCATGGTTGTTTGTGGGCTGCTATTTTCCCATGATTGCTTGGCTGTGTTTTCCCTTTTTATGGTGGTATTAGTTGAAGATTGTTGTGAGTTCCTACATTCTAGTCGACTGCGTTTTTCCCCTGTAAAAGCTTGAATAGTTGTTTGGCTGCTTGCATGCAGTGGTTTTGTCCTTGGACTACATTGGAGTGGTGAATGAGGGCCTGAGGTGCTTGATAAACTCGGTGGGTTGAGAACCACACAGACAGAGATATTGAGTTGGCTTTCTTCTCCACAACCCCTGAATAGCACTGGAAGGGAGATCAGGGTCTGAGGGACTGCGTTGTAGAGAAGGGACTGATTTCCTTGTGTTGGGTGTGTGTGGGTGTTTTAGAAGCTAGGCTGGCTCTAATGTTGGTGTCTATAGATATTCAATGAGATCACCAACTTAGCATTTATCCTTTCCTAGCTCCTGGGTGTCCTGATAAACCCAACTTTGTTGGCTTGGCTGATATGTTGTTTTCCTGATAAACCCAACTGTGTTGACTGGGCTGAACTATGTACCTTTGTGGTTTTCTTATCCTTGGCCATGTGTGAACCTTCTAGTCCCTTATTCAGTGGGTAATCATGCCTGGCTCGGGGGTGGCAGCATTGCTGAGAGATTGAAGAGCACGCAACCTATGGTTGGGTGGAACATTGCAGCGATGTAGCTAGTTGCGGAACAAGTTCTCTAAAAGATAAGTATTATTTCCTAACTTGTGTCTGCAATTATATTTACCTTTGAGGAATGACAAGGCACATGTTAAATGCTAATCTGTATATGCATGAGTGTTGATTAATATGTTTTTCTTCCGTTGTGTATATGAATGATTATGCTTCGTAATATGTTTTATGTCATAAGTATCATGCTTCAGCATTACATATATGTATGTTCATGTTCATGGGGCTAGATGCCTAGATGATTTGATGTATGGTAGCATCCTCTTTGGCCGGTTTGAGGGTCGGGGACATTAGAACACATATCGCATATGCGATTCATAATGCATATGTGCTATAATGCATATGCATTTTGGCTTTAGTATCTTCGATAGTAAAAAAGTGTTTAATGCCAAGTTAGTGGATAGTCTTTGGGAGAAAACCCATCTAAAAAGAAAAGATTATGGTAATTATTGACTCCTCCAAACTGGTTAAGTGTGGCAAAAGGACGATGCTTAGACTAAAATTTGTGAATGGTTGTGGATAATGAGGTTAGATTATTGGAGGTTTAATGTGCTTAAGACATAGAAGATGCTTTTTATACTTAATGATTGAGTTTTATTACCTAACCTTTCTCTAATGCTCTAAACTCATATATAGCTCTAAAATATTCCTAATGGTACCAACACATCCACTATGATGATAAGGATTGCGAGGTCATTTATGTTGTTTTGAAACATTATTTTTGTTTCTGGACACACAAAAGAATCTTTTATGGACTAAGGCCAATTTGTCTTCTCTCGAGTATGTTGAGGCTCCACGATGTATACATTGTGCTCGAGAACTCATAATCATAGTAATATTCCCACTTGGAGGCAAAATATCTTCTTAAGACGTGATTTTTTTCATTGAGAGCATCATTCTTGGATCAAGATTTGTATAAAATTAATTTACGGCCTACAGTACATGGTTTCTCCCACAATTATGTCCGGGACCTTGATATCCATACGTAGTGCTCAAAACATGCTATTATTTTCAAATACTCCACATGGAGGCCACGCATATGCTCATGAGGTCATGTATGGTGGATATAATTTCATTATTAAAACTGTATTTTAAGAAGTTTTCTTTATGGTACAAGGCCTAGGTTTCCTACCTTAACAATGTCCAAGACCCATGTATTCATATCTACTATCAAAAACCTTCTAACGAAATCCATGTCACCACTTGAAAAAAAGGGTAAATTCAAGAGGACATGGCTGGTCATTTGAAATGTTATATCATGGTCATGGATTCCTATAAGCTTTTTTACAGTCCAATCCCAATGTTTACTCCCCCAACAATGTTGAAGGCCACACGACCCATACCTAGTGCTTGTAAGTCATGTGAGGTGATTCAAGTTATCATTTTAGGCATTGGACGGATATAATATTCCTTTATGAACTAAGTCTTGGGTTTACTTCATCAACCATGCGTAAGGCCTTGAGAACAATGTCTACTATTTAAAACCTCTCGATTGCATGATTATCCCCAATTTTTGGGTAGGGATACCATCAATAGGTCCTCCATGGTATTTTGATGTGTCCTTGTTGACCTCCAGTTACTAAGGGATTCATTTAGGGCCCACGTATTTGGTTTCCTCCCATTTCCATGCATATCCCTAATCTAAGGCCAAAGACCCCCTAAAGAGGTCATGTGTGGTGGCTTGATACATTATCATTTCCTATGGATCCCTATAAGCTTCCTTTAGTGTCTATGACCTCAGTTTATCGATTGCTTAACCATGTCAAGGGTTTTTAAACCAATCCTTAGTGATTAAAACAACCTAATGGTATCAATTCCTACACACAAAGATAAGAATGGCCTCAAGAGGTAACATATGGTGGTTTAAGGTGTTATTGGTGGTCCTAGATGCCTAGAAGCTTCATTTAGGGCCTAAAGTAGAGGTTTCATCCCTTGACAATGGCTAAGACCATAGGGCCCTCCCTCCCACTTATATTTATCCCCCTCCCACCAATCCCTTCCCTTTATATTTGTCCTCCCTCCAGGCCCCCCTCATATCTCTCCCCTACCCATCCCTTCCTTCCCCTTATATTTCTCCTCCCTTAATCCCCCCCAAATATGTTCCCTACCCATCCCTCCCTCCCATTATTCCCTCTACACCTTCCTCTCCCTCCTTTGAGTCCCCCTCCATAACTTAACCAATGTAATTTTGGGGCATGAGCCACCCCATAAACCATCTAGATGGAATATTGGGAGTCTAAATGGTATTATAATGGGATAAGGGTGCCATTATAGGGTTTTGGATGGGAGGGAACATTGACTATAGTCATGGAAGAGACAATAATAAGCCCCTAAATCAACACACATGCCTTATAGATGGAATATTTTCCCTTTAGTGGGATATAGGTGTCATTATGAGGTTTTATGCACTAAGGATGGGTCTCAGGGTCTTAACCATGGTAATGGGACAATAGTGTAACATAAACAAGTATTAAACCACTACACATGGCCTTTAAAGGGGATATTTAGCCTTAATATGGGATATATGTGCCATGAGACTATTTTATGCATTGAATATTGTGCAGGATGCATTGACCATGTTCATATAGGGACCATTACGAATATTTCCAGACAAGAGATAGTTTTGAACACACTACCATGGTCAAAGGATAGGTCTGGAGGTATTAACCATGAGTATGGGTTCCATTATAAGGTTATCAAGTGTAAATATTTTATATGCACTAAATCACACATGCTATATATCGCATATGCAATTTAGCGATCACCTAATAGAAAATTCCCGTTAAGTAAAAAGCAGAGTATTCATATTGCATATGCAAAAAAACAGACATGCGTTATATTGCATATGCAATATGTGTTTTATAAAAATTATTGGTTTGCAGGTCGTGGGCCATGTTCATTGTATAAAAAGACATATTTCTTCTGAACTCACACATAGAGAGCTGTTCAACCTGCAATTTAATCATTTCTTACACAAATCCATAGGTTTTGTACAAGTTTGCATGGATTTCAATGGGTAATGTACGTAATAGAGGTCGAAAATCAACGAGGAAGGTGCTTACACTGGAAGACGCTGAAAATAAAATGGAAAAGAAGAGGCAAGATTCAAAAAATCATTGACATTCATTGGATAAGAAAATACTTCCCATTCCTGCTGAACAGATACCCAACGTGGAGGCCGAGGAAGATAATGCAACATTAAAGAAAGCGCGTGATACGAGAGATGATATTCTTGCTCCACTATTAAATGGAAAATATTGTGAAGAGTTCAATAATTATTTTCCTCACGATGCAAATGTGACTGCGCAACAACCATGTGAGGTGGTTCAATATCCTAATCGAAGTTGTCAGCCTGTAGTGGATGTAAATGTCACTCCAACATTTCAAACGACAAGAAATATTGCATCAAAACGAAAGAAAAATCCAAAATGCATACAAGTGGACGAGAGAAAATTGGCTTCCATGGAAGGTAAGATGGCTAAATGCACTAAACTTCGTCATTGTTTTCAAATAATGAAAGAATATTTTGATAACAAATACGAAGCCGGTAAATGGCAATTGTTTTTAGCTTTGCTTAAATCTAGAAATATGGCAAGTGTTAGAAAAAGCTTAGGAATAAGAACATTAAATAATATAGAATCAGGTAATCACATTGTTAAATCTCTTGCTACTGCATTCACATTGATTGGTTAAAACTTGTTCACAAGAATATAATGTGGCTTGCCATGTATTGGCTGAATCAATTGTATGTAGATCCACAAGACAACATCATTTAATGAAATACACATCACAAATTGTGCCTTTACATCTAAATACACTTAAAAAATATTCAGTAAGAAGATACGACCTTGATGTAGAGGGACAAATGGAAACATTATGGGCATGTAGCAGTAGGTTTCAATGCAAAGACATGAAGTTAGTCGAAGCAGTGAAGGGCCTAGTGCACATGTTTTGGCATGATAATGCTAGGCCTTCTTCTAACACAAAGGATGTGTTGAAACAATATAAGGTTTCTATAAACAATGAACCTCATGTTAAACATTATCTTGACATGACACAAACTCAATTGTTCGAGATGTTTAAAGTTTCCCACCTAGAGCTTAGGCTCAGGCAAAGATATTTTGAAAAATGCAAGCCTTGGTATGTTAGAATCAATACCATCCGGAACACTTGTTGTTGTATATACCACATAGAGTTTTATCTATATTACCATACATTTGCACTTATACGTCATTTTTTTCATCCTAATCATGTGTAGGAATGCTCAAGTACAGTTCCGCCTATGTCATCTAGAGATTTCATCCATAGCATAATGTGTCCGAGGAAAGATGGGCATACACATTACTTAAAACAATGTGTAGAGGGATCTTTCAACAATTGTGGTGGGTTATCATTATGGTCTGATTGCATCCATGAGAGTGAAGATCAAGCATTTGGGAATGCATTTGTCGAGAAGCAGAACTATCAGTATGAGACATATCAGCTACATGATGGGAAATAAAGCAGGAAGATTAAATTGGTAACTTCATAGGTAAATTGTTGAGTATTTACATATTAATATTCATGTACATCTCTTTATGTTGTTTTATAACACTGTTTATTTTTTTACACCAGGTGCAAGTATGTGATTATATTTCATTTTTTCATGGAAAGATCCAACAATACATTCAACATGTCAATATGGCACGGTGGCAAGATGAGAAATTTAGAATATGCCGGGACACCTTCCCTCTCAGAACAATACTATCAATGTTTGAATTTGTGGAAAATTACACCCTACAACCACAAAATGAAATACAAAGTCAAAGCTATCACTCAGATAAGGTGAGCATAATGGTCCATATCACGTATCGACATGGGACAAATAACAATGAAGAGAAACATGTGATACTGAAAGAAAGTCACTTCTACATAAGTGACTACCGGACCCATGACATCCGTTACGTGAAAGATTTCTTTAAATTATTCTATGATCATGTGATAACTATGGATATACCATTTATCATCATTTCATTTGGTCAGATGGTTGTGATGAAAAGTTCAAGAATGCACGTGTGTTTGAATGGTTGTCTTTGTTGCACATAAAATACAAGGTGCCACATATATGGAACTACTTTGAAATTGGTCATGGAAAAGAAGAGCACGATGGTGCTGGTGCATGCATAAAAACTTCCCTTCGAAAGGAAGAGATGAATTTTATAGGTGCTTGCCTTCAAGACGCTACATCTATAGGGAAATGGTGTGCATATTTCATGGGAGAACAAGAAACAAATAAACACCTAGTGCGGAGAATATTCTGGGAGGTGAAAAATGTGGACCGATCTCGAACACATCGGGTGAAAACAGTGCATGGAACTTGACAGTTTCATTCAATTAGAAGCTCAGACAACTCGGCCCTACAAATTTGGACAAGATTGAAGGTTTTATTTTGTAGTTCCTATATCATCGATGAATGGGATGATTGTTAGTATACAGATACTGTTGATACATGGTATTGAGTGACACTTGGCACCAATTTCAAGGGTGTTAATCAAATAGAACATTTGAAAGATGACCAGACACATATTTCTACACATTATGATCACATATTGGATCTCATACAAGCAGGTACAAAAAAGTAAATTGGTAGTACCTAAATTAGAAATTTAATTTATGTATTTTTAACTCAACCTAAGTATAATTTAATTTATGTAGAAATTAGGAATGCAAGACCTTATTTAAAAAATGTATTGTTAACTCGACCTATTTCCTTTCACAAGTCAGATATATGCAGTGGTTTCCCCCAAAAATAATGAATGGGGTTCTGACTATTGGTTGGTACATTGCTTAGAGGGGAAACAAACCATTCTCAAACCTGTTACAGATGATGAAAATATTGAATTCCCAACTGGCTTGATGGTTATAAAAAGGGAGTACTTGACACTTGCAACCCAACAAAAAAGGAAAGGTGGGTATGTATATCAGGATTATAGACCAGGAGCTATTGTATACCACTTCACCAACCTAGTAGTTGGTATAAACATCAATTTGAGCACACTTTCGAACAAAAATAGGTCACATGTACGATACTTGCTACCTCATATAGAGCACGAAAGATTGATGGACACCATTGGTAGCAGAGATGATCCACATGGCCTACTCATCTGAGTGCATTATTTAACCTTTAAAGTGCATGTTGAAGAACAATTTCAATTATTTAGCCTTAGTTTATTCCCAATGTAAGAAAACTGTGATTGATGGATACCCTTCACAAACATAATATTATTTAGAGGATACTGGACACTATAAACATGATTGTATAACATCGGGTGAGTTATCTATAAATCATGTTTGCACATTTTAATTCAGTTCTCTTTATTTTCTTATGAGAGTACTAATGTTTAGCCTTTCATGTGCCTAGGATACAAACAACATCTATGGAACATTGGAGGCGCTAAGAACAAAACAATGTCTTTAGACACCAACAAATAGAAATAAGAAAATAACATGCTCTTAAGTTGTTGAAATTTACTTTTTTTATGTTTTTTATATTAATGTTCATTTAATTACATTGATGGGTCAACTCCTGCAACTATTTCATTGGTGGGTCAACACATGAAAACCATCGACCGTGGCTGTGTTGGTAGGGTTCCCATATCGGCCTTTCCCATACAGACTTGCAGGAGCCAACGGCATGCAATTTTTTTGCTCAGTTTGTTTTTTTGCTCCCTGACCGAAATTCACCAAGTGCCCCTGAACGACATTTTCATGCGACTTTCAACTAGACATAACTCAGAAATCGAAGGTTGGATCGAAGAACCATCGACTCCATTGGTCTCTTGGCATGTGATTACCTCTAGGTGGCCCTCTCCCTTGTGTTTTCAAGGACCAGTGACTTCATTGTGCATTGATTTCGTAAACTAGGGTTTTGCTAAGTTTCCTTCAATGCAACTCTTGCACTGGTGGGTTGACTCTACAAAACTCTCAACCTTTTGTGTGTTGGTAGGGTTCCCATATCGTCGTAGATATCACAGGCTATATTATTCTTGTACAAAAGTATAATCCAACAACCCTATGAGATGGAAGTAGGGTTTCATGAACTACAAATTGCATGCTATAACAAGGGTTGAGAAATTACGAGATGGAACTAGGGTTTTATGACCTCTTTACAAGTTATGAGATGGAAGTAGAAACACATGTACATGAACAAATTGAAAACCAACTAGGGTTTCAGGAACAACAAATTGCATGCTATCACTAGGGTTGTGAAGTTATGAGATGGAACTAGGGTTTTATGACCTCTTTACAAGTTATGAGATGGAAGTAGAAACACATGTACCTGAACAAATTGAAAACCAACTAGGGTTTCATGAAGTACAAATTGCATGCTATAACTAGGGTTGAGAAGTTATGAGATGGAACTAGGCTTTAGTGACCTCTTTACGAGTTATGAGATGGAACTAGAAACTCATGTACACGAACAAATTGAAAACCAAATAGGGTTTCATGAACTACAAATTGCATGCTATCACTAGGGTTAAGAAGTTATGATATGGAACTAGGGTTTTATGACCTCTTTACACATTATTAGATGGAATTAGAAACACATGTACCTGAACAAATTGAACACCAACTATGGTTTCATGAAATACAAATTGCATGCTATCACTAGGGTTGAGAAGTTATGAGATGGAACTAGTGTTTAGTGACCTCTTTACAAGTTATGAAATGGAACTAGAAACACATGTACATGTACAAAATGAAAATGAACTAGGGTTTTATGAACTACAAATTGCATGCTATCACTAGGGTTGACAAGTTATGAGATGGAACTAGGGTTTAGTGACCTCTTTACAAGTTATGAATTGGAACTAGAAACACATGTACATGTACAAATTGAAAACCAACTAGGGTTTCATGAACTACAAATTGCATGATATCACTAGGGTTGAGAAGTTATGATATGTAACTCGGTTTTAGTGACCTCTTTACAAGTTATGAGATGGAATTAGAAACACATGTACCTGAACAAATTGAAAACCAACAAGAGTTTCATGAACTACAAATTGCATATTATAACTAGGGTTGAGAAGTTATGAGATGGAGCTACAATTTAGTGACCTCTTTACAAGTTATGAGATGGAACTAGAAACACATGTATGTGAACAAATTGAAAACCAACTAGGGTTTCATGAACTACAAATTGCATGCTATCACTAGGGCTGCGAAGTTATGATATGGAACTAGGGTTTTATGACCTCTTTGCAAGTTATGAGATGTAAGTAGAAACACATGTATCTGAACAAATTGAACACCAACTAGAGTTTCATGGACTACAAATTGCATGCTATCACTAGGGTTGAGAAGTTATGAGATGAAACTAGGGCTTAGTGACCTCCTTACAAGTTATGAAATGGAACTAGAAACACATGTACATGTACAAATTGAAAACCAACTAGGGTTTCATAAACTACAAATTGCATGCTATCACTAGGGTTGACAAAATTTATGAGATGGAACTAGGGTTTAGTGACCTCTTTACAAGTTATAAGATGGAACTAGAAACACATGTACATGTACAAATTGAAAACCGACTAGTGTTTCATGAACTACAAATTGCATGCTATCAGTAGGGTTGAGAAGTTATGAGATGGAACTATAAACACATGTACATGTACAAATTGAAAACCAACTACGGTTTCATGAACTACAAATTGCATGCTATCACTAGGGTTGACAAGTTATGAGATGGAACTAGGGTTTAGTGACCTCTTTACAAGTTATGAGATGGAACTAGAAACACATGTACATGTTATGTTATGGTATGTGTGTTAGTATAGTAGAGTATGGTATGGTATATTAGTATGATATGGTATGTTAGTATGGTATGATGTTAGTATCATAGGGTATTGTAGGGTATGGTAAGGTATATTAGTATGGTATGGTATGTTAGTATGGTATGATGTTAGTATGTTATGGTACATGTTATGTTAAGGTATGTTAGTATTGTAGGGTATGGTATGGTATAGTTCACATGCATGCATGACTTAGGAGTAGAAACACATGTATGATGTTATGATGTTAGTGGTATGGATATGTTGTTATGATGTTAATGTATGGAATTTAGGTAGTGTATGGTATGGTTATGACGTTAAAAAGTTGAGGATAGCCATAATGTTAAAAATTCGATGATAGTTGAATTTAGGTATTTGTATGGTATGGTTATGGTTATGGTGTCTAGTGATTATCACCCATGACTTACTTAATCATTACTTGATCTTAGTTGGATGAGTCATAAATTATTTCTTGAAGTATTGGAAATTCATACTATCACATAGGTGAACCACACATATCATGTTCCAAAATCAAGTCAACCATATATGTATACATTTGAACCTTGCTTTATATTTATATGTATACAAGTAATGTTACAAAAATTGGCATGCCACATGGACATAATACAAAATAGTGGATGAAACTATACATGTATGTATCCCCCCTATACATTTATTCTATTTATCCCCCCTTTCGCTGCCACTATCAATGTCTTCTGAGAAGTCTAGCTTTCTTTTTTGGGTGCTCAATGGTGATCCCCAATGTTGAACAAGAGGGACAGGTCACATTAGCAGAGACTATAGACAAAAAAAATTTGTAAGTTAGTTTACCAACCTATAAAAGTTTTATGTATATTTGTTCAAATTCCAAACCAATATAACATTTTTACTTACTGTACGTGTGTAAGTAATAGTGGGTCGTGGTGCCTCACTAACAGGAACCCCGATTGGGTGCTCTTCAAACAGCACTTGCTCACTATAAAGCTGAATAAAAATATATATATATATGTAAATGTCAACAAATCAATGGGTGNTGCATGTACAAATAAAACTATACTACATGGAGGGACAATGGATTTTTCAAAGAAATCAAGACATACATGCACATTGGGGGGGGGGGAGGTGGGTAAGAGACGACCCCAGTTGGGAACTCTTCAAGCACCACTCGCTCACTATCAAGCTGCATAAAATAATATATATGTCAATGTCAGCAAATCAATGGGTGCATGAAAAACATACTTGCATTTACAAATAAAAATATACTACATGGAGGGACAATGACATTTTCAAACAAATCGAGACATACCTGTACGTTAGGGGGGGGAGAGGTGGGTGAGCGACGACCCCGATTGGGTTCTCTTCAAGCACCACTCACTCACTATCAAGCTACATAAAATAATATATATGTCAATGTCATCAAATTAATGGGTGCACAAAACACATACTTGCATGTATAAATAAAACTATACTACATGGAGGGACAATGACGTTTTCAAAGAAATCGAGACATACCTTTACATTGGGGGCAGAGGGACGGGGAGAGGTGGGCGAGCGATGACCCCAATTGGGTTCTCTTCAAGAACCACTCACTCACTATCAAGATGCATAAAATAATATATATGTCAATGTCAGAAAATCAATGGGTGCATGAAAAACATACTTGCATGTACAAATAAAACTATACTACATGGAGGGACAATGAAATTTTCAAATAAATTGAGACACACATGTACATTGGGGGGGGGGAGGTGGGTGAGCGACGACCCCGATTGGGTTCTCTTCAAGCACCAATCGCTCACTATCAACCTACATAAAATAATCTATATGTCAATGTCAGCATATCAAAGGGGGCAATAAGGAAAAATATACTTGCATGTACAAAAAACAATATAAGCAAGATAAGAAATACATAAATATAAAACATGAACAGAAACTATTTTTTCAAAGAAAGAGAAACATACATGTACCTAGGGGGGTAGAGAGGTGGGTCACCCATCAATATATCATGCTATGTAACAAAACATGATATATACTATTAGAAAAGTTCTAAAAATTAAAAGCATGAACGTTGAATTATTAAATAACGATGAAAAATTTAAAAGTAAAGTTCTTATAGCTAATAGTGAAGAACCAAAACCATATGCAGCATTGACTGCTGCATCAATGTTCTCAACATCAATTGACAGACTATGCAAATCTGGGGAGCCATGGGACACCAACTGTATATTTGTTCACATAATTTGTTAGATAATTAAATAGAAATAAATTACGAAACAATTGAAAATTGTGATATAAAACAAAATATAATATGAAAATATTTTTTTTCGATAACAAGTATCCCGCATCAAGGACACAACTATGCGCCATATCTGTGCACAAATAGAGATGTGACAAATATGAAGGAAAAGTATGACCTTCGGCGTGCAAATAGAGGATTCCTCATTTCCTCTATAACTGACAATACAGTAAGCTTTGCCGCAAATGTTTTATCTTGCAAGCTGCTACGCAATATGCGACACACTGAGCGCACTGTCGGGACAGTGGAACTTGAAGAATAGTGCTCAGTGGGAGTGCTATTCAATTATTTGTAGTATTTATTGAATGAGCTTCTAGAGGATGCAGAGTAGGAACAGGAAGAAAGTAAGACCAAATTTCACTACACCTGGTTGCTAATTGTGATTTCTTTTGTAGACTGGTCAGACCCACCAGATGACTAGCTGCTCAATGTCCCAGTATTTTTCCATGGTGCAAAATATCAGAACATGTGGGATGACAAGGAAGACAAGATCTGACAGAAGGACAATAACATATATTTATTTCTGCATGTGGAGGTGTTAAGAGACATCGTGCAATGCCATCATAGATTGGAAGCTGTGACAGTATAAAGGTATGGGCCTTTAATACACTTCCAGGTTGGTGTCCATAATATCATCATGCAGCCATGAAAATACCCAGAGAAACAAGCATAGCTGACACCTTTCATGATTAAGAACCAGGATGTTGAAGTGGTCATCTAGGACTGGCCAACAGAATGGTGCGTTCTGGTCGATGTGGAAATGGACCAAGGAGATAAAAAGATGAAATGACAAAGGAAAAGTCCAAGGAAATGGCCAAGATAATGACCAAGGTAATGATTGGGGCAACACACAAGGCAACCAATCGTAGGAGAAAGACAACAACAATGATGACAGTGATCAGGGCTCTGATCGACATGATGTAGAAGACACACCTACTGATTAGGATGTGAAGAACCTACACATAGAATAGGATAAGGAGAAACCTCAACTGCAACAAAAGAAGTGCAAATCTTCTAAAATGGTTGACACAGTCAACTTAGTTGAGGAAGACATGAGCATGCTTTTTGAAGCAGTCATAGAGGTTGCACAGTCTAGTCTTAAAGGTATAGTTAAAAAGTAGATGTGACTGACCAACAACTAGAAGAGCATATCAATACACTCAATGACACCATCAATGAGGTGCAAAACACAGTCGAAGCTGAGACTTACTACATGGATCCTAGTGACACATTAGTGACACCACTGTTGTTGTTGTCAGTGAATATAGAAGTCCAATCGTGAATAATTGATACATGGACACAATATTGTGATGATGTTGTCCATGAGTTTGGGACACTATCTATAGATTTATCAAAAATCACATTGGTTGAAGTATATGCTATTCAACATGTAACTGTGAACAAAGGTTACCAGGTTACAAAGTAAACAAGGAAGGACAAAAGCCACGTGGCCCTCCTTCGTGAAAAGGAGCAAGAGATTGAAGCGTGTGAACAAAGCAGGCTTGCACTAGCTAAATCCATAAGAGATGCAGTCACAGAGTTGCCTATGGAAGAAGGCCAGGAAGATATCGATGTAGTCGTAAAGGTAGCTCGACTGTGCAAAATCACCACAGACCTAAGGAAATAGGTGGAAGAGATGAAAGTGCAACAACAACCAAGTACACCTCTTGAGGTGATCGAAGAGCACAGGAAAACAACATCTGAGTCCATTGAAAGAATCAAAGAAGGAGAGAAGCTCTGTACATAAGCGATAGATGCAGTCTTGGTGACTTGGGAACTAATCCTGGAATATGAGACATCGACGAAGTTCACAGAGGAAGAAGGTCAGGCTAAGCAGAAAATAACAATGGTTAAGGAAGATATGAATAAGCTACCAATCAAAGAGAAGATTTCAAAGGTCATTGAGTTGAAGCAACTGCAGCAGGAAGTCAAAACTCTGCGTGACAAGGAGTATTACATGAATGATGAGTTGACAACGCACCAATCAGAGGTAGAAAGAGTTATAGGGCTCATTCATCCTGTATAGTAGAAGCTCTAACAAATAAGTCAATTGCTGGAAGAGGAACCCTTGGAACATATTAGTTCTGACCATGTGGAACAATTGGAGAAGCAAGCAAAGGAAGTAGGGAAATAGTTTTCCCAGGTAGAAGGAATTTTGAAATAATTTAGGGACAAGGTTGGTCCCGTGGCCATGCCAGTGCCAGGACCATAATGACCATAGACCTTCTTAGTGGCTTAGGATGAGCCACATGTGAGTGTTGGGAGCTTGTTGGGCTAGGTTAGAGCACAAGGAAGAAACCAAAGTGCAAGCACAAGAGGAAAAGCAGGCGTGCGATGGAGTAAATGCAGGTAAAGGAAGAAAAGGAATTGCATAATAGAGAAAGCTGCAATGAGAAATGGTGCAATGAAGGAAAATGGGACCAAGAGGTAGTGGAAGATTGGTAGGTAGAAGAGTAAAGGCTAGAAAGTGACAGCTCAGAATACCGTAGGTGCTCAAGTCACTGGAATCCTAAAGGATGATTTTGTGTCTAGTTATGGCTTGCAATTAATGTAATGAAGGACATTTTTGCAACTAGTATGGCCTGTAATAATTGTATGAAAGACATTTTTGTGGCTATTTATGACTGTAATAATTGAGTTGTACTCAGTCGACCCTGCATAGTCTTGTAGAATCTATAAATTGGAGGAACTCATTCTGTATAAGGGTTCTGTCAGTCAGCCAATTAGTGGTTCAAAGAATAGTATAAGTATTAGAAGGAATCAAAGAGAAATCTGATAGTAAGATAAGGTTGTCAAGCCATGAATCTACAGCTATGTGCACAGACCATTTTGTAAGAGTCATTTTGCAGCTAAGTACCACAACACGATTTGAACCCAAAATTCGACAACAGAATCCGATGACATCTGATGTAAAGTATTCTTTTGTTAGTTTGCAATGATGAAAAGTATTGTACCTTTCAATTTTTTTAAGCATCGTTGAATTTTTGTCATCATTAGCATAGGATTTTTTACGACACTTTGCAACACTATGTTGTCGGATATGCGACGGATGTGTGTCAAATTTACGACGGACGTGTGTCAAATTTGCGATGACATTTGGAGGATGAGTCATCGAATATCCAACAATAGTGTGTCGAATGTTCGACGACATTTGGAGGATGATTTGTCAGATTTTAGATGCCATTGGGATATTTTTGAAATAATATAAAGACATATTTCAAATAGTTTAAACCCATATTTCCAATGGTAACTAGGTTCATATCGTTAGATATTTGATGATGGACGAATTATAAATATAAACATTTTTAAACATTCCGACATGTTTTCTATAGAAGCGACAGACAATTTGCAAAAATTATTTATTCCTCGATGGACGGTTTGAGGAAATGTTTTGTTCTTCAACAGGCAGTTGTGGGAATTTTTTTTTTCTTCGACAGACAGATTGCGGGATTTTTTTTATTGTTCAACAAACCTTTGTTTGAGAAAATTGTGATGCATGGAAATTGATTTTTTAATATTGTCAATAGTATTCATTCACGAATTTTGTGACAAAATGTCAAATAGAAATATTCCTGATCCAAACAAACAAAATCAACAATTGCTTGCTAGACTATGGGATGTAGCAAAATGAAGGGGTGATGGAAAATGTTATTGGTCATGTACTCAATGCAGGGGGGAATGAATATTGTCCATTTGTAGGCTTAGCATTATAAAGTTTTTTATATTCTTTGTTTTGGTAAATGTATGTATTATTTTAATATTTCCTATAATAAATTATATCTATTGATGTTTTCATGTATTTATACAGGAAAGACACCCTGCGGCATATCATTTAGAGGAAGTTTTTTCAGAACAAGTTCTGGATCAGGTTCATGGAGAGTCTATGTTTAATGGAGAACAAGTGAATGATCATATTGAACAAGATGAAAATACTGATAACATATTTGAAGATGATGGTACAAATACATTGATCCATGATTCATTTAATGTTAGAATGGATGATGACGATGGTGATGATAATGAAAATACTGATGACTTTGATGATGTTCACGATATACCTCTTCTCAATAAGGGAAATGAACTCCTTTGTGAAGGATCCAAAACAATTTTTTGTATTGTTGATAATCATACTTGAAGGCTATGAATGGCATTTCAAACATATCAATCACATGGATGCTAAGGTATGTAAAATAATCCATCACATATATACCACCGTGATAAATTTTATCTCTATTCCTCTAATAAGTGTATTGTTAACTCATTATTGATCATCATATGGATGAAGTGTGTTTCGTTAATATTATTTATTTATTACATTAACTATAATTTCATTTTTTTGTTGTAGCTTGATAGCTGAATTTTTGTTACCACCATCAAATATTTTACCTCACACATATCGCAATTTATCTTCCATCATGAAAGATATAGGAATGCATTGTTAAGCAATTCATGCAAGTCCTGATGACCATGTTATATATTATAATCAACATGAATTTGCAACAGAATGTCTAGAATGTCATATAAGTAGATATCGAACAAATCAAGTAACAAAAAAGCTGCCTCACAAGGTTCTTTCTTATATTCCCATCATTCCATGTTTGCAACAACTATTCAGGTGCAATAACATAGGGCAATTTATGGGTTACCATGATAGGAACATAAGTCAAGATGATGTTATTCGAATTCTTGCAGATGGTTCTACTTTTAGGGAAATGGAGGAAAAGTGGCCTCACTTTAAAGAAGAACAACATAATCTTAGGATTTCTTTGGCAATAGATTTTGTTAATCCATTTTCATAGATGAAATACATTTACATGGTGTGGCTTATTTTTGTTATCAATAACAACATTCCTCCATGGTTGTCAATAAAGAGGGAGCACCTAATGTTGTCAATGATTATTCCAGGTATTTTGTGTCTACAACAGTTTTATTTCTAATGTAGTTGTGGAATCTCATTTTTCATATTATGTTTCCTAATTTCAATTGTATATTTTTATATTTTACTCTTGTGCATAGTTTATATATCGTAATGGTTCTCATAATTATATATTTTATATGTACTTCAAATCAATCAGGTAAGTTCCAAGTCAAAGATATGAATATATATATCGAACCTCTTATAGATGAGATACTGAAGTTATGGAATGGAATCAATATGTATGACATATCTATATCAATACGACAAAGGCAATTTAAATTCCATGCAATGGTTGTATGGACAATACATGATTCCCCTCGGTTAACCCAATTTTGTGGTTTGTATTTTTAAGTTCCACTTTAATTGCATTTAATTATATGAAGTAGTTAATATAGTTTATGTATAATTATAATTGACATAGATATTCCATATCTATATATTGTACGTATTCAGACAAAGGGTAAATTTGCATGTCCAGTTTGTGGTCATAAGATAAAATATTGTTGCTCAAAAATATTAAGAAAGGAGGTGTTTTATGAGTATAGGCATTTCCTCTCTAAGAATCACAGGTATAGAACAACCGAAAAAAATATTTCCAATGGGAAGTAAGAGACTGCATTAAAACCATAGAGAATGACACCTCACCTTTGGAAGATGTAATACAATAGAAAACGTCATCATGGTACATATGGATCATCGTATATGAATTGTTATGTATTTTAATTTTTATTGTGAGTTGTTTACTGTAGTGGCCATATTTGATTTATGATGTAATTTATTCATAAACTAATATTCATGATGTCCATTGTAATCATGAAGGCATTAATGGGATTCCACGAGGAATGAAAAGTTATCCTATACAATTCAGCAGGTTTCCCTACTATGAGCACCTACAAA
This sequence comes from Pseudotsuga menziesii, assembly GCA_001517045.1. Lineage (NCBI taxonomy): Eukaryota > Viridiplantae > Streptophyta > Pinopsida > Pinales > Pinaceae > Pseudotsuga > Pseudotsuga menziesii. Next base: position 268,447 of record LPNX010324686.1, on the reverse strand, counting down.
TTGCTCATTTGTTTGATACAATGCATATTGGAAAGAATGTGACTGAAACATTATGGCGACTATGGAGCTAAGGAGGGAGAAAGATAAAATTGTGAAAGCTTGCAAAAACATTCTAGAAGGAAACCATGCAATGAAAGACGTCATCCAATTTCATAGCAACAGAGACCAAGTTAATATAAACTCAATTCCATGGATGTTTATGGAGCAGCAAAGCAATGTTGTCAAAGAAGTAATGCAAAAAATTAAATTTCCCACTGGATTTTGTGCGAACTTGAATAATATCATAAAATAAAGGTGATTTTGCGGGTGTCAAAACACATGATTGGCATGTCTTCATCAAGGTAACTATTATTGTTATGTCCATATAATTTTTTTTTTCATTTTATTGCATAATTTTTTTCTTGTTTGTATACTCTTTTTTTAATAAATGGCGTGGTTTGTATATTGATATAGTATGTTATACCTCTCTCTCTCCTGGACAACTTCAATAATAATGTCAAACAAGTTATATATAATCTTGGTAAATACATGAGGTAACTAGCGATTAGTTGCTTGTGCTTAGTGTTTCTTTAATTATCTGTATAATTTATATTTGTTTTTTGTGCACTATTTCATGATATGTAATTTAATGTTTTTTTTTGTTAAATATCATTTTTGGTTTGCGTCACTTGTAGATGGTTGACATATAAAGAAATCCATAAAGAAAATATAAAGTATTGGAGGAGAGAAATTCCTCTTCTCATGTGTGAAATGAAGAAGCATCTACATTCATAAATTTTTAATGCATAGGAACACTACCTCCTACACCAATTTGAGTAGATTGAGTTGTGTGGACCTGTGCACTCAAGGTCCATGTGGGTGATTGAGAGGCACTTGAAATTTATGAAGGGTTTGGTGAGACAACGAGCACATGCTGAAGGTTCTATGATGGAAGGATATATGGTATACCAAAACATGTTGTATGTTAGTGAATATCTTCCTATTTTAGTGTCAAAGCTCAATTTACATCGCATTTGTGATCCGGACTCCAATAACAAATTTAAAGGGGAGAAACTGAAGGGGAAAGGTAGATTGAGGAAGGTTAAAGGTAATTATTAGATAGTGGATTTTTATTATATTGTTCATATTCTAATTGCATTTTCTAGTTATTGCATCAATAAAGAGCATATACTTTGTTTAGGAAATTTACACGTCTTACATTTTAATGATTATTGTCATTAAGCAGTTGGTTGAGAATGGGATGTAATTCATTTATACATCACAAACAATCTTGACTAGATGAAGGTATGGGTTGAACGATGCGGACATTCGGGTCATGGAATATCATGGGAAGGTGTGGCTTCATTGGAAAAAGAAGCACATCGTAACGGAGATAGAAATATTATAGAAAGGGAAATTGATTTAGCATATGGTTTAAAAACATATTAATCAATCACTCTAAATCTTTTATTTTGCAAATTACATTTTGAAGTACATGCTATTCTTTTCCATGTATTGCCACATAACTATTGAATCGTTGTGTAATCTTTTCATGTATTTCTTGTTGTAGGTAAAACACCATAAGGATATGGTCTACAATGGTTGTAGATATCGCATCAAAAAATTGGAAGAAACAAAGAAAACATCAGATTGTGGGATATCTGCAGTCTTTGAGGTGACCAACGTTTCATCTAGAAGTGAGAAACATCTAGAACTCTTAGAAAATCAATACTATGGGTATTTGGAAGATATTCTATAGTGTGACTTTAAATCCTTCAAGTTAGTTCTATTCGTTGTCAAATGGTATAGGTTACGACTGAATCAACGTGATCCTGATAGAACTATTAAGGACCATGATAATGGATTTAGCATGGTAAATATAAGGTTTGTTGAGCCAGGAATGGAGCCTTATGTTCTTCCAAGCCAATGTGAATAGGTATTTTACTTAGAGGTTCTAGGTAAAGTGGGTTGGTCATTTGTTGTGAGACACAATCCAAGGGGAAGGCTGATAAAGTATAACCTAAACAATGGTAATAAATAGGGTTATATATAAGAAGAAGATGATTGAAGAGCATGATCGACATGAGTTAGATGATGATGATGATCCAATAGAATATTTCCAAGAACTAGTTGAATCAGATGATGTAGCAGACAATGCCCATGAAGATTATGCCAACAATGACATGATGAGCATAACTGACTTAGATGACGATGATGACATGGAAAATCCTTACAATTTTGACTATGGATATGATGATACGGATGATGACTTGGATGAAGAAGACGATGAAATATATTTAAAGGTAAATATTTAATTAGACCTGTTCTTTTATCTTATTTTTTTTAAAAAGAGTTACTAACATCATCATCATCGTCA
>LPNX010324686.1:191091-263591 GCA_001517045.1 Pseudotsuga menziesii | reverse complement strand
AAGGGTGATTGAATTGTTATATATCTATCTACCTTATAATTATTAATTCAATATAGATTTATATTAACTTTTGATTTAGTAAAAAGTAACAAGGATTAAAAGAAAGTTAAGCATGAAACAAAGAGTAAAAAATAAAATGTATTGTAGTAATATAAACATACTATGATTTTGATCTTCTTTAGTCTTTTTATTTTCCATTATTTTTGGTTTGAAATCTAGTTAAAAATTGAAAATTGAGAAGAATGGTTGGAATTATAAGTATAAGTTGTTGGGGTTGCATAATTTAGATATAATAGGGGTATTTGAGATGGATGAATTGGTTTATGCATTCAATAATGAAATTTAATCAACTAAAAATTGCAATTTGACCAAAAATTGTGTAGTCAATTAATGATGATAGCAAAAAAAGATCCAAATAGTGTAGCATTTATACTACTTATTTGAACTATGCTCATTTATTTTAGTATATATATTTTATAATTGTTTAGGATAAAAAATATGTTTTATAATTGTTATTTTACTTCTTTTTATTATATAGTTGGATAATTTTCCATTTATCAGTTTTGTGGTTTCAAATTTTATATTTAATTTATTAACTTTATAAATGATGCTAATTTAGATATAATAAGGGTATTTGAGATGGATGAATTGGTTTACGCATTCAATAATGGAATTTAATCAACTAAAAATTGCAATTTGACCAAAAATTGTGTAGTCAATTAATGATGAAAGCAAAAAAAGATCCAAATAGTATACCATTTATACTTCTTATTTGAATTATGGTCATTTATTTCAGTATATATATTTTATAATTGTTATTTTACTTTTTTTTATTATATAGTTGGATAATTTTCCATTTATCAGTTTTGTGGTTTCAAATTTTATATTTAATTTATTAACTTTATAAATGTGACATTTAAAACTTTAAATATAATAAAATTAAATAGCTTGACTCTAATGGTTGAGTGTTGTGAATTGTAAGTAAAAAGTTATGAATTAAATCTTCAAGTTGGTTACCTTTGTGAATATTATAGGCCTCACTTAATTAACTTATATAAAAACTATTTCAATTCAATATTAACAATTTGTTAATTAAATTCATGTTTTAAATTCAATATTACCAAATAGTTAATTAAGTTTATGTTTTAAATAATCCAAGAACATGAAACAAAACAAAAAATTAAATATGGATATAGTACATGACATTGATTAAAAAACAAACATTTACATAGATGCTAACATAGCCATCTACAATAATCTATGCATTAAAATATATGAGATTAATACATGTCACAACTACAACACATGGGTAGCTGCCAAGCTACCAACATAATCATCTATGAACTACGGGTTCATATAGTGGAATTTTGGTAGAATATAACAATGAATTTTACTTTTACTCTTAAAGTTACACAAAGTATATTTTATCCTCACTCCTAAAGAGTCTACTGACCTCCACAAAACATTAACAATGAGTTTTCTTCCTAACACTGATTTATATGAGAGCAAGACTAACTCCCTCTCGTAGCCATTCTAGGACACATAATGAAGAAAACCCTCCCAACCAATGTCGAGTTTCAAATGATACCAATAAAATCATGTAATAATACATTTACAAATCCATAAGCATTAAGGGAGGCCCAAAGACGATGATGATCAACTTGATGAAGATGATGGTGATGATGGTGATAATGGTTATGATGGTTATGATGATGATGGTGATAATGGTTATGATGGTTATGATGATGATGATGAAGATCGTCATGATCATGATGATAATTATCACGATGATGAATACGATGATGATCAACATGATGATGATGATGAATATGATGGTGATGATGGTCATCATCATAACTTCCATCATCATCATCATCATCACCATCATCATCACCATTACCATCATCATCATCATGATGACGATGATGATGATGATGATTATTAGGGTCATGATGATGAGGATCATGATGATCAAGACGATGATGATCAACATGATGAAGATGATGGTGATGATGGTTATGATGATGATGATGATGATGATGATGATGATGATGATGATGATGAACATGATGGTGATCATCATCATTTTCATCGTCGTCATCATCATCATCATCACCGTCATCATCACCATTACCATCATCACCATTACCATCATCATGATGGTAATGGTGATGATGACGGTGATGATGATGATGATGATGACGATGACAATGATGATGATGATGATGATGACGACGATGACAATGACGATGATGATGATGATGATGATGATGATGAGGGTCATGATGATGAATATTATGATGATGAAGATGACGAATATGATGATGATGATGATGATGATGATGGTGAGGTTCATGATGATGAAGACGATGATGATGAAGATGACGACGACGACGACAATGATGATGATGATGATGATGGTGTTGAAGATAATGATGGTGATGATGGTGATGATGGTAATCATCATCATTTCCATCATCATCATCATCATCATCATCATCATCATCATCATCGTCATCATCGCCATTACCATCATCATGATGATGAAGACGACGACGACGACGACGATGATGATGATGAAAATGATGAGGGTCATGATGATGAAGATGATGATGATGAAGATGACGACGATGATGATCAACATGATGAAGATGATGGTGATGATGGTGATGATGGTGATGATGGTTATGATGATGATGGTGATGATGATGATGATGATGATGAAGTTGATGATGATCAACATGATAATTATCATGATGATGGTGATCATCATCATCATCATCACCATCATCATCGCTTCTATCATCATCATCAGCTTCATCGTCATCATCATCACCATCATCATGATCATCAACATCTCCATTTTCATCATCATCATCATCATCATTGATAAGAAAATCATACAATACCAAATTATTGATAACAACATAAAGGTAAGTACATTGCACATTAGATGGCACATTAGATGGCACATTAAGTAACTACATGGCACATTAGATGGGTAAGTGCATGGCACATTGAACGAACAAAATGGCACATTAGATGGGTAAGTACATGCATTAAATGATTGATATCAACATAAAGTATAGAAAATACATTTGTTTTAAATAATACATTCAATGATTGACATTGGTTTTATGGCCATTGTCAACTTAATAAAACACATTTACCATTATTGACACCAGCATCACAATTTGTTTGCCTCTCATGCCTGCAGAAATTTCCATTACAATGTTTTGTCCATCCTTTGGCCCTTCAACGAGTATTGTTGACCTCTCACGCCTACAGAAATTTCCATTACAACGTTTTTCCCATCCTTTGGCCCTCCGACGAGTAAGGTTTCAGAGGGAGATTACTGCAACTTCTTTACAGTTACCAAGGGCCAATGATTTGGAGAGGACCTTTACGCTGAATATGAAGGGCCAACTACTGGTAAGTCAGTTACCAACCTTTCATTCAATGCCCTGTATAATTGGGGGTTTAATTGAGTAAGTTGTCGGTATTTTCTTAAGTGTTGGTCGATGATTAGTGGAGCTAGGCCATCACTATTTGAAGGTTGCTAGATATGGCTTCTGACTATTTCAATGTTGCTAGGGTTGGGTTGTGATAGTTTGAGCCTTCCTAGGTTGGTCATAACCCTTGTTGACCTGATAGTGTTTGGTTGTGAATTTTATGATCCTGTTAAGGTTGATCCATGACCATAACAGAAACCAACATCATTAAAAATAGATTGTGGATTTATGGGAATCCTCCCTTGGTGAATACGACATATTTTTCCACCATCAAACCACCTTGTCCCTCCAATATTGGTTCATTTTCGAATATAAAGGATTAGGGTGTCTAAATGAACTGATTCTGCCTACCTTTACTGATCGACCTATTGGCCTCATCGCCTTACCATCCTAATTAAATCTTAATTACTTATTTTTAGGAGTGAAAAACCCAATGTATTCACATGATGGTACCTCCCTATCAAAACTGGACAAATCCAACTAATAAAAATAGGATTCGTGGAGAGGAATTTCTTTATCATTCCCTTATGGGTGGGTGGGACTAGCGAGGCTTACTTTTCTCATTAGGGATGAGGATTGATTGTATGATGTAGAGATTGAGATAATTTAAATTTATGATTCACTAGATGATTGTATGATTGTATGATTTAAGGAGAAATACAATAAGATCAAGTCACTTGTATCTAGTGCTTTCCCAATCATATTTGAGCAAAATGGAGAATTTATTCAAGTTTGAGTTAACAACCTACATGGGAATTCATCCATTTTTCAAGGTAGATCAATGGAATATTTATTAGGAATTAATTCTTGATGATAACGAGGAAGAATATGTTGCAGTTACTCTTACAAAGTTAGTTTCTAAAGTTGGCATGGAGCTCAATGTAGATGCATTGATATAGTGTAAACAACATGCAATAGACAAGGAACTTTAAACATTTCCAAAATGGGATAAAAAATCAATTGCCTTAAGATGACAAGAAATACACCTTAAAGTAAATTTAAGCCATGTTTCCCCAACTAGTAGAAGAGTTGCTGGGAACCAACAACTCCTCAGCAAGGATGTTTGATCCTATATGGAGTCATAGATAAACTAGGTTCGTGATTGAAGAAATTTGTGCTTAAGAGATCATCCCAAGAATTGCTTGAGTGTGTTTGTTTGGTCATTGTATAAAGGGTGGAGATGTGTGCATAACTATTAGTGCACAATGTGCACCGTAGTGGCCATCTTTGATGTGCATCAGAGTGGCAGTTCAAGGTTGTGTTATATATGTGTTTGTATTCTAATTGCACTTATATAACAATGCAACTTAGTTGCACTCATCCAAATTCCAGTTGCACATGGATTTTGTAACATATGAGATTCACACTTACATATTCACATAATCCTACCCAATTTGAGATGCCTTATACAATCCAATCATTTGTTGCATTCATATGTGATGCACCTAATGATGATACAATACCTCCCAACAAATACATCTACAATGTGTTGAATCATATTCCTAGAGTCCTCCTCACCTTGGCCTAGACATGGGGCCTCTCTAGGATGTCCAACGCTTGAGTGGGTTCCTTAGATTCCTTTCCCCCCTTTGGTATTTATCCTTTTGTCACCAATTTGATTCACTTTGACCCTTGAGGCATCCATTTATAGTATTTCCTAACTTCATGGGTCTAATTGAGATGAAAAACCTTCGATGAAAATACTTTTCCACTCAAACTCATAAATGAAAGTGACATTTTTTGGATTATTAGGTTAAAGTGACATTTTGGATTATGAAGTGAAACTCTAACTAAGTATGGTATCTTGGATTCATGTATGGAGCTAAATATTGGTGAATACCTGATATCACATGACCTCTAACTAACCTCAACCATGACGGAGAACATCTAATAGTGAGTGACTTATTAATCTCATCTTTAGAAGTTTTGAACTAAAGAACTAATTTTAAGTACACACCAACATCGACTTGTAAAGTACTTGTATAAAGTATAGAAGGATTAGAATAGCTAAATGCAAAGTTAACTTAGCTCGATCACTAGATCATACAATCAAAATATACATAGGAAGGTAACCTAGCTCGATCATTGGATGATTGTATGATTCACTAGATGATTGTGTGATTGTATGATTCACTAAGTTAGCTCGATCACTAGAAAGTATACACAGTCAATAAAATTTTCTATGTATGCTTGCTAGCATACGCAACAATCAAGATTTTTTTTGTTGTTGTGTATGCTAGCAGGGATACACAGTAAACAAATTTGCTTGCTTTGATGTGTATTCTAGTAAGAATACACAACCAATAAAATTTGATATGTATGCTTGCTAGCATACAAAGAAAAAAAAATTTCTTGCTTGCTGTGTATCAACTTTCTTAATGTTCTTGGAGGATCAACTTTGAGATTCAAGGACTAGAGCCTAGAGGAGGTAGGCATAAAATTCTATTAATGAATATTATTCTAATGTAGGGAATGATTCTTTGAAATGTATGATTTATGATTTATTCACAATCATTTTTTTAAATGTCCTTTCTCATCGAAAACTCTTCCCCATTCCCCATTTTGTGCAACTTAGAATCTAACCATAACCCTAAATATATAAGATGAACCCTAACTTCATGCTTCTCGTTGTTCAGCTAATACCACTACTATAGTTGCACATGACCTTGAGGAGTCCAAGCTTGAGTGAGATGATGGTGCCATTGCTAGTCTTGATTCTAGTTATAGTAGTGGTGATAAGTTTGATGATTGATCATTTTGATCAATGACATGTATAATGTCTGATCATTGATGTATTTGTATGATATTGGAATCATAGCATGTTGTTTTTTTGGACTCTACAAACCATTTAGGCCTCATTAATTATTTATTTTGTTCTAGATAAGTATTGCATTATTGCACAATAGATTTTGTGTTATCCTGATATATTCACCATCTAAGATATATACATGACTAGAATTTGGATATTTTCTTTCTAATGTTTTGGAATCATGGATTATGACCTTTAAAATATTGTTTTTTTTTTAATTTAAAACTTCTGAGCATTTTTTAGTATACGGAGTCATTAAATTCAAATGAGTTGAGTCATTATTGATTCAAAGTCTTAGTCAAAGTTCCTAGTAAAAGTTGATCCTAAATTGATTTGGAATCTTAGAGTTCTTAAAACATCGATAGAAATTGTGAGAGTACATTAGTATCTTTAATTGATACATTAATTATTAATAATTATGTTGATATTTAAATATATTATTTTCATGTGTATATTATAAATAAATAATTTCATAAGGATTGTGTACATTCAAGCCTCAATTAAATTAAATAAATTGTTGAATTGTTCCATATGTATAAATGTATAGTTGGTAATTGATGAGTAAAATCTACGTTGTAATATCGATATTCTTTTTTATTCTTGGCATATATGCACTCTTGGAAGATGTGAATTCTACTACCTGCGCATTGTGAGTTGTATGTCCTAAAGGATCAGTACAATCTTTTCATGGTTGCATTAGTTGTTTTCTCATGTTTAAAATCAATATCACTCAATCTGTTTTGGGTAAAAGGTTGTGTTAAAATACCAAAGGAAAAACATTGTATCAATGTTGCATATTTGTTGGAAAAGCTAGATTGCAGATTCGTTGAAAAAGCTAAATTATAAATATGAGCATGTAAAATTTTATAGCAATAAGATGTTGGAAGAAACAATGGAATATGACACTAATAGGCATAAATTTATTGTGTATCCTTGCTAGCATTCACAACAACAAAAAAATTCTTGCTTGCTGTGTATGCTTGCAAGCATACACAACAAATTTTATTGACTGAGTATGCTTGCTAACATACACAACAAGCATGGATACACACTCAATTTGTGTTATTTTGAAGAAAATTTGGTCCTTCAGTTTTTTTGACATTATGAATAATGATGAATGTTATGAATTTATGACTGAAATTTAAATCCATTGATGTATCACAATTCACTATGATATCATGTTACTATGTTAGTGTTATTGACAACTTGACACATGTTAGATAGTAGACTTTATTTAATTTTTATGTTAATGTTAGTAATAAGTATGTTATTGTTTATATTTTATTTTGGAAATGTATGTGACCTATATGCTTAGTGGGGACAAGTATTGAATCCACATGTCTCCATATGATTTTATATATGGAAGGCCTTACATAACCCCTCTAAGTTGGAATCACTTAAAGTACCAAGCAATTTTGGGACTTAAGATACTACAAGAGATGGAAGAGTAAATGGCTAAGACAATGATTGTTTATAGAAATATGAGAATACAAAATGGTACTGATTTATTCGTAGCTTATCTAATGGTGTCTCCCATCCGCCTTGAAAAATAAATGGTTTCCTAGAATATCAAGTTGCAATTTTGCCTAGATAGCCAGATTCAAGAAATAAAATTATAAAGATAACCATAAGGTTTTCCAGTTCTTCTCATAGAGATGAATATTTCAATTTGGAAATTTATATGTCCTATATGCTTGGAGGGGAGGTGTGATGAAAATAGTAAATAATTTTTTGTTGTTGTTTCAAAAGGCTTAGATTTATATGTCAATATATCGTACAATGAGTAATCCTTTACATCACTGAATTTCCTCTTACCACCATAATGAGGAAGGAAATCATATCCAACTGGGTTGTAATAGTAGAGGACACAATGTACTCTCCTAGAAAGGAACTTAGCATAAATTTGAGCTTCCTAGTATTCCAAAAAACTTTGGAAATCCATTCAATCGAAACCCTTTTTAGGATCCTAAAAGTTTCTTTATATCTCTTTTTCCATGAATAGGATAGAGTAGTGATCCAGAGGACATGACAAATGGACACCAATACATTTCACCCAGAACATAGCATAATTTCTTCTCAACTCACAGAATTATCCCAGAATTGGCTTTCTGCTCATTCTTTTCTGCTAGAACACACCCAAAACTACTATTCAATTGCATAAGTCAGCCCACAATATGGATAGGAGGCTGACTTCTGCTGCTAGACATGAGTTCAATCACCAATAGAAGCCACTTCAAACTTTTTATTCCACCTTTTTTCCCATGAAAGATGGCACCATAAAATTATTAATATATAGTGGTGTAAGATCTCACAGTTAGGGATACATATTATGTTGATTTCTTGGGATTAAACCACATGTAAGACTTTAAAATTGTCCGATACTAGTGAATCAATTTCTTCTCAACCCCCATATGGGCCTTAAAAATTAAGAAGATGTAACTATTTACCTAATCAGTGACTATGAAAAATCATGCATAGGCCTGAAAATACTACAAATGAATTGGAAAATACTACAAAATCAAGCATAGGTCATGATGGATGGTCAATTGGAGTTTTGCTAAGCTAAACTAAGCTAATTCCTAGTGATCAACATTCTAATCACATCGTATCCTCTTAAGCATCAGTAAATAGTACCTAGGTCTAGTACCATTTTAAATAATTCTGGGAGACTTATTATAAGTCCTAGTTCAATTCTATTTGTAAAGAACTACAGTAGGAGGCTTGGTTTTCAATTGTGGGCAGCAAACTATGCATGTTTTCATTTGTATCTCTGCCTTCATAACAACATTCAACAACATTTTAGGGCATGATTTGTGTTTTTGGAATGGAAGAGACCTGAAATATGGTCCATACTATGTGTTATAGCTCAAAATGACACATTTCTACCTGTGACCACTTTCTCATGTTTCTATCATATGTCGACACTTCCATGACGACACTTCATGAAAGTCACTGAAAAAACACCTAACTTGGAGGACCCATATATTGAGTTCTGTAACTTCGTTTGAACTCATATCTACACTGTTGGAAAGGTATCCATGTTAGATAAAACTTTCTATAAGATACCAAAGTCTGAAAATGCCCAAAAATACCCTTAAAATGAGCTTTTTTTATGTGTACATGAGTTTCCTTAAGGAAACCCACATATGTATGCGAGCTGCTATATATAATACTTGTGTATGCCTTAAATACATGAATTTTTGCATTGAAACCCATGTATACCTCCTCATGTATGGGAATTTTTTCTCTGTAATCCACGTACGCCTCTTGAAAATGTCAAAAAAATACGTATTTTGAAATTCAGGTAGTTTGGGTAGTTGTGCAACTGAGTCCTTCATTTTTAACTACTTTGACTTTGACCCTAACTCTTCATTAAGCATATAAATAAAGGTAGGGAGGTCCATGACAAGAGACTTGAATCTTTGCATTGTTATTCTAGAGGATTTGGAGCTCTCTTTTCCCACACCTTTTCCCTAGAAGCTTTCTCCTTGTGTTGTAGAGCTTGGAGGCTGAGTTTCTTGGAGAAGAGAAGCAGCAGAACCAGATCAAGGTTTTGTGAGGTGCTGAACTCGAAGAGAAGGTAGACTTGTACTTGTTTTCAAGATTAATAAAGATGTGATGTTCTTCTTCTTCCCAAATCATTGTTCAATGTGTGATTGAATTTATATTTATGATCATATTTTTATGTTAATTAGAATAGTTTCTCATATTTCTTTGATTATCATTACTTTATATGTGGTCATATTCGTTTGAGGAAGGTATAATTCATTTTGCAAGTCTCTTGGAGTGAGAGGAGAAAGAGGAGCGAGAAGAGGAGTGAAGGGATGCTTGGATCAACCTTCATTTTTCAAGGTATGAACCATTCTAATCTCTCAAACTTGCTTATATATGCTTATTGAACATTGTGCATCTCTCTTTCAACCCCAGTACATTGATGGCCTCTTAAACCCTAGCCATAGGTAACTTTTCTTTACAATAGAATTGGTGACTCCGCTAGGGATAGCCTTGTCTATTTGGGGTTTCTCAGTATTTATTTCAGTCTTTTGTAAGGTTTCAGGTCCTTCTTACAAGTTAGGAACACCTTTTTATTTTGTTGGAACACCTTTCCTGCCTTCCTAGGTCAGTTTTTAACCCTTTTTGTGCCTTTTGTCATCCATATGCGACTTTTAGTCTAAAAAATTGTGTGTATATGTTGTATACATGACTTGCACTACCTGCAACCCACGTGTCATACATGACCTTCCTTAAGGAAACCCGCGTATGCACCTGAATTTGTGTTCTTTCATAATTTTTTAGGGTTTTTGGGTGATTTGAGGGTTGTTTGTAGGGTCTTCAAGGGACCTCTGCATGTGCATGACTCCTGAGAGGTTGTTTGATCTCTGTTAGGTTCTCTTTGTCTATATTGTAAGTCTCTTTCATGTCTTTGAACTTTTTTTTTCTTCTTCTCCCCACCCCCCCCTCCCCCACCTCCTTCTTTGGCTTGACCTTGTTGGACAAGGTACTAAGCAACCTCTGTTTGTAGGTTTAGATTGATACTTGGGACTTCTTGACCTTTGTTTATGTTAGTCTTATTGCTCAATCTCTTCATTCCAAATTTGTTGGCTTGTTTACCTTTGTGAGCCTTCCTTTCAAGAGAGGTTGATATCCAACTTTAGGAAAACCTAGGTTTTGTTTGTGGGGTGTAGAGTAGTTGTCTATTTGTTTGCTTGCATTACTTGCTTGCATTAGTTGATAGGTTGTTTTTCTTTTGCATTTATAAAAGAAAAATTAAAAAAAACATGTTTTCTTTATATGCATGTAGATTAGGTTTTTAGTCTAGATTGCATGGCATATCATTGTTTTTGAAAAACATAAAAAGAATTGTTCTTTTGTGGCTTTCAAGTTTTCTATTTGAAAAAAGAAAGAGAATAGTTTTTTCTTTTTGCATTTCATTTATCTTTGCTTGGTCAATTTGTTTCAACTTTGAGTCAAAACACCACATAAGTTTCACTCCATTTACCCTCTAACTAAAAACAACCCTTCAAATAAACGATATAATTTAAAAATTATTAGTAAGTTTTATTTTATAGGGTCATACACCAACTAGCTTAGGCTAGACTTGTGGGATAGGGAGTTCAAACTCCCCACAAGTGTTTAAATTCAAACATAGTTGGATAATCACTAGGTAAAACCTCTTCTATGTTGATTGTGTCTAGGAATCTCCTCTCAAACGGGAGTTAAGCATGAGGTCGCGTGGAGGCTTGGACCAAGGAGATAACCCTCCGATTCCTTGTCAAAGTGTAGACCAAGGTTTTTGTGCATCTGGGGATTCTATCTTTGATAGGATTTCAGGCTTTGCTACCCTGCCCATGTGTATGAACCAGGATTGCGACTTTCCCCCTATATTGTCAATATAGTTAAGGTAGCCTTTACACTTTTTGACATCTAGGGTTGATACACAAGTACACCGAAAGGCTATTTTTGGTTGACCTTGGACGGGCTTGGAAGGTAACCTCGGTAGAAGGTGTGGGAGGGCGGTGGGTGATTCCTCTGCTTGTGCCTAAGAACATCTATAGGGATGCTAAGTAGCTATCTATCAGCGTTCTTTTGGAAACCATATCTTATACATTTTTGTCTGCTTGGATTTAGGAATTTCAGTGAATGATCTGTGGTTTCTCTGTACTTAGTTTGCATTTAGGTGTGTGATTTGTACTTTTGGTTGCTTGTCAACCTTAGAATTTGTCTCCTAGTTTGAAAATATGGCTAACACCCCTTTGAAAACCAACCAAGATATCCCCATGTTGGGAACTCCTCATACTATTCCTCTCACGGGGAATGTTGGTGCTCCTTTGATGGCCACCTTAAATCTGTCTAGATTCACCCTAGGGCTATCGGTGTGGTTGTTTTCCACTCCAACTGTCCCGAATGCTCCTAGTGCTTCTCAAGTAAGCTCCTTATATTAAGAGCATCAAAACAATGCTTCCCCTGAACCTGTAGTTGATTCTCCTACTCCTTCTACCTCATGGGGTGAAAGTCCCAATACTAGTAACCGACAGCCTAAATAGAGTAAAAGAAGGAGGAATAGGAAGAAGACACATAAGAAAGAGGGAACCCATTCAACCTCTTCAAGTAAAGTTGAACCTTACCACCTAGACTCTGCAGTTCGTGCTGGGGGCACCTATCCAATTTAGAAATAATAGATCAATGCTATGTGCAATGATGCTAAGAAGAAGCACAGGAAATAGATCTTGCTACTAATAATTATCACAAGCATACACAGGAAAACTAGAGAGAAGAAAAGAGACTGAATCACATGAATGAAGAGATGAATATTGGTGTGTATCCTTCCATTTAATAATGATGAATAATAGTGTACATAAATAGTACATCCCTCATAGGAAAATCAAATTGTATGGAAACAACTCATAAAGCTCAAAAAGGCTGACTTACCAAAATATAACAAAACCCCCATAGGTGGATAAAGCACTTAATAAATCTATCAAGGACCTCACGAGTTGGAAAAAGAATGAGTGAGTTGTCAAGGAGATGGAAAAAAACATGCTAATCCTAGAAAATGGAGAAAAACTAATGTAGGATGGGTTGGAAACAAAAGCTCCCAGTTTCCTAGTTGACTAGATTTTATCTTATCCATAGAAAAGTAGGAAAAGTAGAAAAAGCAGAATAAAGCAGAATCTACTGTAAAGTCCTGTATACTAATTCTGGATGGTCAAAAGGTGGTCAAGATCAACCTAGAATTGCAAATAAATCATTCCTAGGATATAGATGGCATGTATTGACTTTAAGGTGCAAGTGGATGCCAACTAATTAAGCTAGTGGGTGAATAATTAATCAAATAATGATTAATTATTTTATCCTAAGTTTTGAATGGGTTTAATATATTCCTACACCCCCCTATAAGTCTGAATTTATTATGGTATGACAAAAAATATGGATTCATATGGATGCATATAGGACCCAACAACAAGGCTATGTTCACCCTTTAACAATTATTATGTCCAGAAAAGTGAGGAAAGAGGCAAAACCACATGGGGAAAATCCTCCCTCAAGAAAGGATAAGGCACAAAATTTTGAAATAATATGTCTTCAACATATCATTATCTTCACTTGAATCAGCTGAGTGAACTGCTTCTGGATGGAATACTTGTTGAAGAAATCATGAACTCCATGATCATGTGCTGGAGTGTAGAACCTGCAAGAAGGAAGAGGAGAGACTTCTTGTATCTCATCATCTGATGAAGTAGGAGAATTATATAAATGTTTATTGCTTCTGTCAAACTCTGATCTGCAAACATAATCTGAAATGGAAAAGATATCTATGCATACTCCTTTCCAAAGAGTACAAAAATTAAGACAATTTATTTCACACCCAATTCCCTCAATAGCTGCAAAATTGTGATGTGAATCACATGTCAATCTTCCAATCTGATGTAGAAAATATATAGATATGATATGAGGCTGATAAAACTATGATATATCAGAAACATTAGCATATGGAACAGCAAAGACAAAGGCTTCAGTGGCTCCATGAGGATATAGGGCTAGACTAGGAAAATTATGAACAACTGGGGAAAATTGATAGGTGTAAAAATGTGTATGATGGATGGGCTTAAGATATGAACAACAAGTGTTTAGAAAAGATCCAAACATGTTTAATATCAGTCCAAATATGAATAAGAACATGGATAACCAGCCAATGAAAGATAGGAAAGACTTCAAACCATGTAAGATAAATATCACTGCATAAGAGACCAATGAGGAATCAAGTAGTGATCTTGGGATTTGTATAGTCTTTGGATTATTCAGAGATATGGTAGATGGTATGGATGGTGGTATTATATATTTCATGACATGCATCTCATCCTGAAAACAATCTTCTAAATCATATATACAAGCTTGTGAGGAAGAGCTGCTCAAAGGTAAGTCAATATCTAGTGAAAAATGACAATTTTTGGGAGATGAATCTAGTAGACTGAGAGGAGAATCATCAAAGAAAGGTTCTGATATTTATGATTCTGATATATAAGAGAATAAATCTATATTAGAGACATTAGAAAAGTAGAGAACTATGGCACTCAAAGCATAAGTTATATCACCTTGGAACTGCGCAGTATGACATTGTTCTGAGGAATCAGCAAGCTTCTCTAGTTCATCTGGAACTTCGATCTTGTGCTTCTAAAGAAGCTGAGACATGATGTCCATATTCTTCTTGAAACACTTCTTCTCTAAATGAAAACCCTTCCTGCAATAAGAACACTTGGATGTGCTCCCTTTATTCTTAACTTTCTTCATTAAATCTTCATATGAATCTTCATCTTCAATTTCTGACTTTGGCTTCTTCACAATTTGCTTCTCTTTTGATTTGAATATATTGATTCCTTGAACCAAGAGAGCATGATCCTTTCCCTTTGAATAATTAAGGACACCCATATGGATCAATTTATCTTGCTCCTTTGTTAGTGAATCAAGAAAAGAATTTAAAAAAGGCATTTTCCACTTAGGAACAACAAGCCTAGTTGCATGAAAAGTAGGCACAAAAACTGAGTAATCAGGACCCAGTTTTGAAAGAATGGAAAGGATTAATTGATCATATGATTTCTAAATCCCACATTGCTTGAGCATTAGAACAGGTGAATTGAACTTGGTGAAGAAACCCTCAAGAGATTCAAAATTGCTTGGACTCAGTGAGAATAACTCAATCTCCAATTGATGCGCTCTTAGCTCATCTTGAACTCCAAAGAGAGACTCTAGTTGAGTCCATACTTGGTTTGGAGTGGTCATACCATCTATATGAAAGAGTATATTAGGAGAAATAGAGAGGAAAATAAATCCATAGGCTTCATCCAACCTATTATGCCACTTAGCTTTCTCAATCACAACATTGGGCTCATTCTCCAAAGCTAGTGTAACTCTGTATAATCCTCTACTGCACAATAGAATGGAGATTTTGGCTTTCCATTCGTGGTAGTTTAAGGAATTAATAATTATATCTGATGAAGAATCCATATTGCTGAATTGATGTGCTCAAGAATAAAATCTGTGCAACCTGCAAAACAAACTAGGAGAAAATCTTGTAAGCTAGACACGCTCTTCTTTAGAGAGGGATAGGAGACTGGATGTGCTCCTCAACTCTGTAGAAATTGATCAACCTTGCTTATTTGATACCATGTAGAAATAATATATCAATTCTATGTGCAATGATGCTAAGAAGAAGCACAGGAAATAGATCTTGCTACTAAGAATTCTCACAAGCATACACAGGAAAACTAGAGAGAAGAAAAGAGACTGAATCACATGAATGAAGAGATGAATATTGGTGTGTATCCTTCCATTTAATAATGATGAATAATAGTGTACATAAATAGTACCTCCCTCATAGGAAAATCGAATTGTATGGAAACAACTCATAAATCTCAAAAAGGATGTCTTACCAAAATATAGCAAAACCCCCATAGGTGGATAAAGCACTTACTAAATCTATCAAGGGCCTAATGAGTTGGAAAAAGCATGAGTGAGTTGTCAAGGAGATGGAAAAAAACATGTTAATCATAGAAAATGGATAAAAACTAATGGAGGATGGGTTGGAAACAAAAGCTCCCAGTTTCCTAGTTGACTAGCTTTTATCTTATCCATACAAAAGCAGGAAAAGCAGAAAAAGAAGAATAAAGAAGAATCTGCTGTAAAGTCATGTATACTAATTCTGTATGGTCAAAAGGTGGTCAAGATCAACCCAGAATTGGAAATAAATCATTCCTAGGATATAGATGGCATGTATTGACTTTAAGGTGCAAGTGGATGCCAACTAATAAAGCTAGTGGGTGAATAATTAATCAAATAATGATTAATTATTTTATCCTAAGTTGTGAGCGGGTTTAATATATTCCTACATCCAAAATCTGTAGGTCATGTTGGATCTAAGCACTCAACCTCTACAATTCAAGTTGATCTTAACCATGTAGCTTCTGTTGATCATGCTGGTGGGATCCTTCCAAACTTTCCAAGTCATGTTGTATCAAGTCACTCAACCTCTATATTTCATGTTGAGGGCACCGGTTCAACCTCTGATGTTCAAGTTGAAACTCCCCATCCAACCTCTGCAAGTCATGTTGGATCCATCCACCCAGCCTCTGAATTTAATGCTGGGGGCACACACTCAACTACTACAAAGCATGTTGATCCTAACCATTCAACCTCTGCTATTCATGCTGGTGGTGCCCATCCAACCTCTACAAGTTTTGTTGTACCCAGTCTCTCAGACTTTGTAGGTCATGATGGGGGCAGCCTCTCAACCTCTATGGTTCATGCTAAAGATAATCCTTTAGTCACTGTGAGTCATGTTGACACTGTTGAAAAGACTACCCGTTCAAAACACAAGCCCAAGTTTCCTTGTAAGCTTTGTGAGGGAGACCACCTTACTTATAAATGCTCTTCTATCGCATTGGTGTGGAGAGTTTGATTTCATGGTCATCCCATTTTTGAACATTATGAATTTTTTCAACAACCATCTTCTCTTACTCATGTTGGACCCAGTCACCCAGCCTCTGGTGGTCATGCTGGGGGAAAAATCTAAACCTATGTAGGTCATGTTGAGATCAAATAGCCAGCCATTGCTAGTCATGTTGACACCGTTGATAAAATTGGTCATTTGAAGTGCAAACTTAAGTTCCCTTGTAAGCTATGTGAGGGAGACCATCTTACTCACCAGTGCCCTGCTATCACAGAGGTGCGAAGAGTGTGGTCGGAGACTCAATAATTTCCTTCTCCTGAACAACCTATAGTTTCTCAACAACCTACTCAACCTTTGGTTGATCAAGTGGTCGAACCAATATCAGATTTAGTCGATCTCACTCTTCTTTCAGAGAGTGATCCTTATGTGATTAAACCAATGTCACCTTTGGTCAATCCCACTCTCCCTTCAGAGAGTGACTTTCATGAAGCGGTTAAATCAATTCCATTGTCAATCAATCCCACTCTTCCTTTGGAGAGTGAAGTGTCTGCTAGTCACATTTTCTTCATTGCTAGTTCAGAACTTACTAAACAAGGGGGCAGTAAACTCACTTCAGATGAACCCCCACCAAGCTCTCGAATTGCTTCCTTTGATTGGGATAGCCTAGTTGAGCCGCGCCTTCCTTCTGATGCACCTTTCCAGATAAAGGTCAAAGTTAAACCATACATGATTGTTCATTGTATTGTTGATGAAGGAGCTTCAGTTAGTATCGTGTCTGCTTGTGCTTGGCAAGGCATGGGATCTCCCAGACTTGTGTTGACTCCTAGTCAATTATTGGCATTTGATAGAAGAACTTTTATATCCTTGGGAATTATTTCTCAAACACCTGTTACTTTGGGTGGGAAGACCATCTTAGTTGACTTCATGGTGATAGAAGGCCCCTTGGACTTCAATATGCTCCTTGGATGTGATTATTTCTATGCCATGCAAGCTGTGATGTCAACATTCTTTCGTGTGATATATTTTAATGACGGCAAAGAAATTGTCACTATCGATCAGTTGGATTTTTTTGATCCCTCTATTGACCCAACTAGAGACCAAGTCTTTCCTTTATTGATTCCTAGTGTTTCTATAGACACTACCCCACCACAGGTGAGCTATGTGGCCTCATGTACTTTGCATTCAATTTCTATTAAGAAGCAGCCTCTGTTTTCATGCTTACCTTCTCGGGACTTGGTCCTAGCAGTTGACTAGGTGAGTCATCCTGTATAGACTATGGAGCCCGCTCTCCGCTCTGTCAATCCATTTGAAAGTTTAGACATGTGTCCTATATTGGATGATCTCATTCCTTCGGATGAAGTCTTCCTAGAGTCCTTCATACAGTTTGACCTTCTTATGGATGTTGGTTTAGTTGTGATTAAGTCTAACCCTGATTTTATTAGTAAGCTTGATATTCCCATGGGTCGGTCTTCTTATGTTTGTATTGTTGAGCCTATTGACTCTTCCTGATGAGTTTGATTTTTCTTATGAATTTTTCAACTCCTGTGATACTAAGTTTGTTCCTGTAGACTCTATCTCCCTTGTTGATTTTTTCTCTTCTTTTGAGGTTGATCTTACTGATTATAAACCCTCGATCATTGGTGCTATAGAATCTTCTTTAGTTGATTATTCCTTGACTTTACCTTTTATAGAAGATAGAAAAGTCACATGTTTTTCTACCAAAGTGACCTACATCAGATCTTTTCTTCTAAATATGATCCTGATGTTGTTGTTTCTTGAAGATAGGATTCTTAGTTGGATTCACAACTTTTTACTGGCCTTGTCTTGTTGTTCAAGCTATAACTACATTTGCATGTGCCCTACTCGTGCTTATGAGCCCGATGCCGGCTTCCATGCTTTTAGATCATTGTATAAGCCCTCATCTTTGCTCTCATCATCGCTCAACCTTGTATCTTTTTTCCTTTGCTACTTGACACCTTTTACCTTGAGGAGACATTCCCTAAGTTTCTTTATCCTACTCATTTTCCTTGAATTATGCATAGGTTTGTTCCTCGCGCATGGAACTAGTTTTTCTTGCCCCTGGCACTCGTTTCCTCGCATTTAGAGCATTCTTTCCACTCTCTTTTGAGATCGTTAAAAATTGTAAGGAGGCCGTGAGTTAACTTTTCTGGACTCGTTAAAACTTCATAGGAAAGATATTGAGTTTCTTTAGGCCCAGGTCTGACTCCTCAAAATAGACTTGACTGGCGAGTAAAATTGTCTATCTACGCTCGTTAAGAATACATGAATGGGCATCCACATTGGTGGAAGGTTATCACTTTCTTAGACCATGTGGAATAATACAAGAAAGGAACACTCTCTTTTCTTTGGAATTGAGAAGAGTATTCTCAGGCATAGGTTTATCACTTTTTCGGACCTGAGGGACTAAACTTATGGAAAAGGACCCCTCGGTATGAGCTTAGTTTTCCCTTTTTCATGCTCTAGACCTAAACATGAAAAAGATTTTGGGTGTACTTTATGTCTTTGTCATGCTCGCTAAACCCTAAATAACAAAGCATCGAGTTTACTGTTGTAAGCCTCATTTCTAGTAATCAATTGGATCTTTCTGAGTGATCTCACCTTCCTTCACACTTGTAAAACTCATGATATATTTTTCTTTTGAAGGAGCGTTTGGTAGGTGTTAATTTAACCTTTTTTGGACCTTCCTGACTAAATATGAAAAGGGTGCACCTTACTTCTTCAGAAGCTAAGAGAGTTATTTTGTG
Organism: Pseudotsuga menziesii; assembly: GCA_001517045.1. Taxonomy (NCBI): domain Eukaryota; kingdom Viridiplantae; phylum Streptophyta; class Pinopsida; order Pinales; family Pinaceae; genus Pseudotsuga; species Pseudotsuga menziesii. Next base: position 244,061 of record LPNX010324686.1, on the reverse strand, counting down.
GTTTCTTTTATACTTTTTCGGCCTCAGGAGACTAAATTGGATGACCATTATCATTAATGGTGGTTTCCCTCGCATTTTCTAATGGTTCTCATTATTGACCAGTAATCAAATGGTTTCCTCCATGTTCGACTTCAACTCCTTTATTCGCATGGTTAGGATTGGTACCTTTTGGGTGGTTTGGATTGAAGACCTTGGGCTGACAGTAGCAACATCATTTTTCTATTTCCCAAGCTTTGCAAGACCTTGTTACATTTTATATGACATTTTGTTGAGACATAGATCCACCTTGTATTCTTGTGGCTATTATCAATTGTCAAGTATGGATCCACCTTGTTCATTTGTGGCCATGGCTCCTTTAGATTTGATATGGCGCAATTTTGCATATTGAGCGACCATGATAGTTTCAATAGTTATACATAATTTGGATCCACCTGTATCTTTATGGTGATGATTTGTATATGGACTTATATGTCCCAAAGATCAGTTTTTGTCTGACGTTTATCTCTCTTTCAGGTACCTTTGTTTAAGCCTTTTGATCTTGGATTCTCTTCTCTCTCCATACTCGGCTGTTTCCTTTATAATGTATTCTGGCTATCATCTTCCCCTCTAACCTCATAAGTTAGGGGGAATATTTTATAGCTCAAAATGACACATTTCTACCTGTGACCACTTTCCCATGATTCTGTCACATGTCGACACTTCCATGATGACACTTCATGAAAGTCACTGAAAAAACACCTAACTTGGAGGACCCATATATTGAGTTTTGTAACTCTTTTTGATCTCATCTCTACACCATTGGAAATGTATTTTTGTTAGCTAAAACTTTCTAGAAGACACCAAAGTTTAACAATGCCCAAAAATACCCTTAAAATGAGATTTTTTGTTGTGTATGGGAATTTCCTTAAGGAAACCTGCGTATGATGCGACTTGCTATATATAATACTCACGTATGCCTTAAATACATGAATTTATACATTTCAACCCATGTATACCTCCTTTTGTATGCAACTGTTGTCTCTGCAACCCACGTACGCCTCCTGAAAATGTCAAAAAAATATGTATTTTGAAATTTGGGTAGTTTGGGTAGTTATGCAACTGACTCCTTCAGTTGTAACTACTTTGTCTTCGACCCTAACTCTTCAGTAAGCATATAAATAGAGGTATGGAGGTCCATGAGAGGAGACTTGAATCTTTGCATTGTTATGGTGGAGGATATGGAGCTCTCTTTTCCCACACCTTTTCCCTAGAAGCTTTCTCCTTATGTTGCAGAGATTGGAGGCTGAGATCCTTGGAGAAGAGAAGCAACATAACTAGATCAAGGTTTCATGAGGTGCTGAACTTGAAGAGAAAGTATACTTGTACTTTTTTTCAAGATTAATAAAGATGTAATAGTCTTCTGCTTCCCAAATCATTGTTCAATGTGTGATTGAATTTATATTTATGATCATATGTTTATGTTAATCAAAATTATTTCTCATATTTCTTTGATTATCATTACTTTATATGTGTTCATATTGGTTTGAGGAAGGTATAATTTGTTTTGAAAGTCTCTTGGAGTGAGAGGAGCGAGAGGAGAAAGAAGAGGATTTAAGGGATTCTTGGATCAACCTTCATTTTTCAAGGTATGAACCATTCTAATCTCTCAAACTTGATTATATATGCTTGCTGAACATTGTGCATCTCTCTTTCAGCTTGAGTATGTTGATGGCCTCTTAAACCCTAGCCATAGGTAACTTTCCTTTACAACACTATGGCAGAAATGCATCAATAAATTGAGTTTGTCTTCCAGCACAAGGGGTGGGAAGAGGTTACAGGATCAATATTTCTCTGTTTGTTTTGGGAAATATTTGACACACCATCAATTATTGACCTATGTAAGATTCTCCGTTATATGGTCTTCTTGAAGCATCAGTTGTGTATGTGGCTAAGATGGTCCAAGGGTCACAACATGGGATGAAAACCAAACCAAAGGATTTAGGTAATCCTACGCAAGCATTACCTTATCCTTGAGTTGTTTGGTGTGGTTAACACCCATAGATATTTGGCCTTTGCTGGAACTCTTGAGTCAATGGGTTTTGATCCAATAGGATATGTATTCATGTGAAGGAAAACGAGGTATTTGATGAAAGAAAAAAAGAAAAATATAATCTAACTGTAAAAGGAAATCTAACCTAGATCTACACTATTCTAAGAGAGGTATTTGGTTTGTTCACAAATCAACTTGAGATATAATAAGATAGATAAGCATTAAATAATATTAATAGAAATGTAAATCAGACTATTTACTTATCATTTAACTCACAATCAATTAATTAAAATTAACTAACAGTAACTTAAAATTAACACATTTGCCCGTGGGGTGGCAGAGCAAGTGGTAAATGGAATTGTTTGTAAATGGAAGGTCTCGTGTTCAAATCCCCCCCAAATTGACCCGTGCAACATGGTTTGGGTGATGTGGTTGCACCTAGGTTTATAGTGGTAGCGGGATTGGATCCATGGACCCCATATCACGCAAGTACTAGCCCATCCCCAGTTGCTGATTCCCCTAGTAAAAAAAAAAAAAACTTAAAATTAACACATTCAAGGTCAACTTGAATATAAGTATGTCAATTAAAAAATTAACATTAATGATGTTTAATTTCACTGTGTAATCATTTGTAGAAATAGATAAAGATTTTAACAGAATAAATTCCTTAAAAATTTATTTGTACATAAATCACTAACAGAGAGAAATCAAGGTTGTGATTAAGTGCACTCATTAATTGCAAAGGACTAACAACAATATTCATTCATCTGAAACAGGGAAAATCATAATTTGTTAAGGAAACTTAATCAAATAAACAACAAGCGATATGAAATAATATCATTACTGTATTAAATAAAGTTTGCAAAAAATTGCAAAACCTCAGGTAAATAGAGGTATTTCCAGTGTCTTGTCCAAATTTTTCCCTTCCAAAATTCCCTATTACATTCCGAACCCCACCCTTTAAAGAATTATTACAAGGAGTAGATTCCCATCAAATTGGGATTGAAAAATATAAATAAAACTAATATCCAAGGAAATCCTGCCTTCTGTTCCAAATCCCTAACAATTCCTCAACAGTTGGGATAGTTAGCTAATTCAAAACCAACTTGAGAATTACATTTAAAATTATCCATTTCATTTTTAGCTAACTTATGCTAGATTTAGATGTAAATGTGGATATTTCCCTCGATAACGAAAGGTTGTCTGATTAAATAATCTACGTCTTCAATTGTGATATGATCAAGTCCCTCAATTTTCTCCTTTGCTTCATCTCATCGACACTCTACTTGCTCGATTATCAACCTGGGAAGACATGCATTCTTAATGAGATCCACCATGGGAAAATGCAATGTCTCCATGATACCATCTACAACATACCACCATCTCCCACACATGGCCCGTGTTTTCTTGATAGTATTGTCAACCATCTCATTAAGGTCTAGATAAGCACTTAGTACAATTCTGAACTTTTTTAGCTGAAAAATGATAAGGATGACAATGTTTTCTGGATTGTCGTTCATATATCTTTGCCAATATATAATAGCGTCATAAGCTTTGGATTCTTGCTCTCTCTTTTCCACCTATTCCTCAAGGACAACAGACATCTGACCAAAAGAAATATGGGTTTCATAAATATCATTCAAATTCTGAAACAATCTAGTTATTAAATCATAATGCTCCTGATTTGTTTTGATAGCCAAGACTTTAAATTCTCTCTGTGAAAACCTAGATAATGAAAAGGAAACTGCACATGTAGTTGCATATTTGCATTGGTTTTCTAGTAAGGATATCTTTTGTGTTAAGGTCACATTTGCAGTATTCTCATTTTGTAGCTCAACCTGAATAGAAGCACTTTTGACCTGTAGCTCATTATACTTGTCCTTAGATGTCTTCATCAGATTAGCAATATGAGCCTCATGTTCCCTTGTGATATTTTCAAGATATTTATTAATCTTGATTATCTCTTCTTTTCTCCTATCAAATTCCCTATTCATAGTGTTAACAGCATGGAAGTTGTCACTTGTGAATGCACCCAAAGCAGCAGCGGTATCTGCTACATCTACCTGTGGGTCACCAGACTGCTGAGTCCATACTATTTGATCAGTGATAGATACATCCATGCCACTTTGATCCTTAGTCCTCTTTTTTCCCTTTTTAGCCACTGCCTTATGAGACTTGCTATAATAATAATCCCTAAGAGAGATGGCAATGTCTTCATCAAACTGAGCTCTTGGCTTAGTGGATGCAGAAGTCCTAATCACTATGGATACCAAAGACGATGTCTGAGTGATGGTAGGATGGGGAGTGAGCATGGTAATGTGAGAGGTGGAAGAAAAAATGTTATGAACAACAGGCACCTCAGAGGTTGGAGAGAAGAGTGGGGTTGAAGTTTCAAAGAATGGGAATTGGATGGATGCGAATGGTGAGGAAGGCATCAAGATATTTTCAGGGATAGATGATGATGACAAAGTAACTAAGGGTATGTGTAGAGGAATATTAAAATGGTGCTTATGTAGTGGCAGGTTGCAGTGTGCGGGTTTTCACAGAAGCAAATGTGATAGATACATATGTAGAGGTTAAGGCCTCATACAACTGAGACAATGCAGATGATGGGGCTACTCTAGTGGGTGAAGTAGACAAGGTCTGAATTGATGAAAGGAGCAAGGTTGAAGACAAGGAGCTAGAAACATAAGTAGATGGTAAAAATGTAGGGACATGGATAGAATGTTTTTGACCATCAGCATTGAGCAAATATGAGAATGGTTGTAAATATTGATCCACTTCCTCAGTGATAGATGCATAGGCTATTACTTATTGTTCTAAGTCAAAATCATCCAAATTAATAGTAGGACTTGGAGAGGAAGAAACCTATATCTTCATCCTTTTAAATGGATTTTTCTTAGCCATTTATTGATCATCATTTGGTTGAGTGACTGCAACAGTCATCTAGATATCAGCAACAGTGTGAGTAGCTATAGCTTCCTGAGTGTTTAGTACAGAAGTCATCACTGCTAGCTTCTGTTTTTCCTCTCTTGAGGTATACATCAAGGCTTTCACCTGCTGAGAAACTGTTGCCTCATGAATTTTTTCCATAATACCTTTGCCTTTATCCCCATCTGAATCGGTTGCCACTAATGGAACTTTTGTTGCTTGGGATTCCTTTTCTTCTCTGTACTTTCTCATCTTCTTCAAGAGATCCATTTTCATTGCTCTGTAACTCTAAATCTTGTCTTTAAGTTCCTTCTGATGCTATGGGATGTGATTTTGATCATCTTTACTTTTGGCTCTAGTCAAGACTTCAGAAAATGTATTCACACCTTGGTAAATTATATCATCGAGAATTTCGTCATGCACATAAGCAACTTTGATATGATGTTGTTTTAAGTGACCATCGAGGAATCCCTTGGGATATTGTCTTCTCTTACTGGTAAAACTAATATTCAAGGAAACAATATGTTCGCCCAGTTTTGCAGCCCGGGTTGAATTTGGGATAACCAATGATCCAAGGTTCAAAGGGAATTTGGGCCAACCCTTTTTTATGGGGCCAATGAGTTTCTTATAAACCCCATCAGTGACAGTATGAAAAGCCACTTCTTCTAGGACCATCTAGTCAGGGACAATCTTGGGCAGCATGTGAATAGTCTTTCCACCCCAAATCCTAATGTACGAAAAAGACTCACCAATGTACTAGTCACCCACTGTAGCAATGAAATTTCTAGATTCAAATGAAAATGTGGGAGCTTCACTTTTGAAGATTGAAAAATAGATGCCACCAAGGAAGTGTTCACATATATCATAAAACTTGGTTGCATAGTTAGTATCCCACAATTCTGAATAATAAATGGGTACCGGGGGAGCCGGTAAGGTCTAGTTCCATCCCAAATTAAGATATTGGAACTCAGTGCAAAATATATCAAAAATATAGGCTAGAAAGAAGAAAATGGGATTTTTTTGGTTGTGGCCTTCTGATAGTATTGGATAGCGGTTTTGAGTTATAGTGACAAGATGGATTCCCATGGGAAAGAATCATCAGTTGTTAAAACATGGTGAGATATTGGAGCCCATTCAACCTTGAACATAGAACAATTTGGAAGGCCATATAGTTTGCATAACATGGATGACAATAAGGAATAGGGTTCTTTGAACCAGGAAACATGGTAAAGGTCATCAGCCCTCTGCGATAATTTACTAGGTTCATCGATGCAAGATTTCAACATTGAAATTGAAATTGAACCTAGTCCTGGAGGATTGGGCAAATTCTGTGTTGAGGAGTTGTCTAGCCGATTTAAGGCCATAAACCTTGGTAAATACCTTAGGACAAAAATGGGACATATGTGACCGAGCACTATCATTGAAAGAATGGTATTTGGTGTTTTTTTGTTCCACGATCCATTTGAACACATCATTATATGTGAGGATAGCTGGTCTGACAGCAATGGATTGAAGTACAGAATCCCTGATTCTTTGGTAGGCCAACTGCTCGTTTTGGACATCAAAAAAATTGTCATTATCAAAAATTGTATAAACCCTAGGCCATTCAATGTGGTAAGTTTGGATCCTTGGTTAACATATTCTTTTGGAGGATTTTGCAGCGGGTAATTCAGGCCATTTTTTGAAATTGAAGAAAACTCAGTTTGAAAACCGCGCGAAGCGAGAAATCAAAGATAATTCAAACTTAACTATACTAACCAATTTGAATACATAAGTGACTAAGACAATAAACTATAAATCAAAATTGGAGTGTGAGGAAGTTTCCTAGTAAAAACACAGAGAATTATTCATGCAGCGCAGTAATTTGCAATAGTAAAATGGTAAAGAAATCGTAAAAAACCAACCTATATACAGATTTTCCACAGGTATAATTAGGACTGCAGGATCAAAATAAAAGGACGGTCAAGATCAAACCTTGTGGGATGCGGGATCATAATGCAAGATTTAAATTTTACTAACCATCCTGTAATTCACATTTCACACTTGCGGGATGCAGGATGCAAGATGGCAAAAGTATCAAAGTTATATTCAATTTTTTCTGCAATCTGCATCCTGCAATTTCTGGGTTGCAGGACTACACAAAAAAATAACTCAATCAAATTAATCCCGTAATCCGCATCCCACAATTTTTGGGTTGCGGGTTGTGGGATGGAAAACTTTACTTTACAAAACTGTTCCCCATCCCGTATTCCACAAATTTCGGGATGCGGGTTGCGGGATGACAAACTCACAAATAATAAAATTCAAATTCCCACAATCCGCATTCTGCACTTACGGGATGTGGGTTGTGGGATGCAACAAATCCTTACAAAATATAGTCTTTCGCAACTCACCTAAAGCACACAAATCATGCATAAATTCCCAAAAATTCAACTAAGTTAAATCAAAGAAACCATGATAAATATTATGGGGACCTCAAAACGATTTAAGGAATTCAAAAAATTACAATTGTATGTGTAATTGGGGCTCCCATGTTTTGGATAACATGGGATCTGTTGTACCTACAACAAATGGCAACTGGCTAGGAAGAACCAGTTATCTCTGTAAAACAATAGCTCTTTTGGATATAAAACATGTCAGTAGCAAAATGATATCCCGAAACTTATAGAAAATGCTTACATGAGGATGCAACCAACAAGGAGGGTTATCAAAATATGATTAGCATATTCCTATCCATGATCAATTTAAAGATGATGCAAATTTGATTTAGGGTCATGAAGGATAGAAAGGATCTCTTATCATCAAGCATGCATAGGCACAAAGTTTAAGTTGAACCTGAAATCAAACCTAGGCATATTCTGGATTTCTAACATAAGTCACCAAGATATTTTTTTATATATATTTTTTATTTATGATAATTGAAAGACTTTATCAACATAATACCACTTCTTCAATATGGTGATTAGTGTCATTCACAAACCCCATCTGGAAACTCAACAAGCCAGCTCAGTAAGGAGACTTCTTGTCTTCCAGTTGTGACACTGAAAGCAACTATCATGGCTTGGGAACCATCTAATGATAATTTCAATCCAAATTCAAGTCCATGATCATGACAAGGATGGCTTGTGATAATACCCCCCTGTCCTTATGTACAATAATTTCTTTAAAGAAACAATAAGGATTTATTTTCATATGGATTGCAAGACACTACCATGGTTTAGTATCTATATAACATCAGTGTTACTCACTGATTCTTTGTAGATCATGAACGAGCTGACCTGTGATATGATCTCCCATATTCCAAGAATACTGAAAGCCATCTCCCCTGTTGTATGGAAAATATGTCATTCTACCAAGCACCTATGAACCTAATGGGCTAGCTCATGATGAGACCCCCCATCTTGCAATCCATAATAAAATTAATTTTTTGCGTGACTATGATAGAATCCAAAATATATAAGGCCAATAAGGTTATAAAGGTATGTTTTGGTGCACTAATGAGACTTGAGATAGGAGAAGCAAGTTACCTTCATGGACTTCACCGTAGAATAAAACATGTGTAAAAATATTGATCAGGATAGAGATGTATTAACCTGGAATCCTGCGCTTATTGGAAGCTATCAACATATAAAACAAATTTTGGTGTAGGCTAGGAAAAGATTGAAACTGACAACGTATTGAAGTTCAGAGTGCTCAAATATTGAGAGAGACTGATTTTCTGCCATTACCGAATGTGTAGGACACAAAAATTGCTAACATCAAGCAAACATTCAAAACAAAGAAAACAAACAAAAGAACGCACCACACCTACGTACATGACTGTGGAATTTTTTCAGACAAAATATTTTTTAAGCAAGACTACATTTATTGGGTAGGTGTCGATGACTCCCTCCAGTGTCTGTAACTGAACAGTGGTAGGACCGATATTTTCTGTAATAATGAAAGGTCTCGACCAAAGGAGTTGGAACTTGGTGTACTCCTTATTGTCTTTGTGTTGTTTATCCCACCTTAATACTAAATCTCCTACTGAAAAATTTATGTCAGAGGAGGACTTCTCATCGAACCATTATTTTACCAACTATTCATGTTGATAGAATTTGTTTTTGGCTCTTTCCCTATCTTCCTCTAACTTAGGTATAGTATCAATCCTTTGCTATAGTGGAGATGAATTATCCTCTTGGATGGATTGGGATAATTGTAACGAGGGAATGGTGAGATTAGCTGGTAGAATGGCTTCCTTTCCATAGACCAGACAATAAGGGGAGTTACCAATTGTTGCCTTTGGAGTGATTCGGTCTCCCCAATGAGAATTGTAGACCTGTGTATGCCAATTTTTGTGATGGGAGGCCACTGTATTTTTTCAAGATGTTTATCATGTTTTTGTTGGAGGATTCTGCAAGTCCATTTCCCTGGGGGTAGTAGTTGGTAGAAAATTTAAGCTTGATCCCTTTTTCAAGGGCATAGCTAGTGAGGTCAATAATGTGAAGTATGATGTATTATCAAAAATGAGATACTCAGGAGTGCCAAACCTAGTGACTATTTGATTTTCAAGAAAGGAAATCACTTGGCTCTTATTACACAGTCTAAGAGGGAATTCTTCAACACACCTGGTGAAGTAATAAGAGGTTATCAAAATGTACTTATGCTGTAGAGAAGACATAGGGTTGATAGGTCTGACAAAGTATAATACCCATTGCTAAAATGGGAACTAGAATGTTGCTGACCACAAAGGGAAGGAAGGTTTTTTGAATTTGCTAGCACACTTCTGGCAAGGCTCACATTTTATGACATAGGAATGAGCATCCCTGAATAAGGTAGGCAAATAATATCGCACGCAAATGATTTTGTGAGCCATCATATCTCCTAAGAAATGTGCACCAGCAAGTCTTGCATGAAATTGGAAAAGGATATCAAAAGTTTGGTCCTTTTCCAAACACCTAAGAAAAAATCCATCATATTTTTTTCTAAATAGAACATTATCAGTAAGTTGATAAGGAGCTGATTTTATCCTTAATGATCTACATTTTTTAGAGTCAAGGGTTTCATGGGAAAACCCATGATTTACAAAAAACTTGAAGTGATCATACCATTCAAATGTTCTCATTTCAATTGCATTAATAGAACTTGTAGGTACAACTTCCTCCTGCTCCTAATTGGTTTGCTGATTTTCAAGATCATTTGATTGGGCGAAGAGTAGAAACAAACCTTGTCCTTTAACTATATTTTTGGATTGATATCCAAATCATATTCCTGCAGTGTATTCATATAATGAGCCATTTTTTCACCTAATTCCTTCTAGATGAGGACATTCCAAATGGCTGCGCATGGGACAATCACCTTGGTCCTCGACTTCAGCAGGTATGGTCTATAATGTTTCACCAATTTATAAACTATGTAGGCCTATTTGTTGACTTGGGAATAGTTGAGTTTGGATCCTTTAAATGTTGAGCTCATGAACGAAATGGGAATCTCAACGTTCTCATGTTTTGTGTCAGGACAGTTGCGTAAGAGAAATTAGTAGCAAAGGTATAACGTATAAAATCCGTGCTGAAATTTGGATCCATTAGAGCGGGTGCTTCTGCTATGGCTCTTCTAATTTCAACAAAGACATTCCTCTATTATTCATACCATTTGAATTGTACATATTTTTTAACTAAATGCTGCAAGGGTTTACCAACTTGGGAAAAATTTTGCACAAATCTGCAGAAAAAATTGATCTTACCCAAGAAAGACTGCATTGCTTTTTGAGAACCAGGGAGGCCGATCCTTGAGATTGCTTCAATACGTTTTGGATCGATGATCAAGCCTTCCTTGGAGACAATGAAACCTAACAACTTACCTTCCATCACCGTGAAGATAGACTTCTTGGCATTGAGGGAAATCCCATGTCTCCTGCATCTTTCGAACACCTATTTCAGAGCAAACAAATGTTCATGTCATTTTTTAGAATAAATTGTTACCTCATCTAAATATACAACAATATAATTTTGAATTAAGCATCTAAAATCTATATCCACAGCTCTCTGGAATGTAGCTCCTACATTTATCAACCCAAATGGAATTTTCCTGTAGCCAAATGCTCCCCTAGGGTTTTGGAAGGCTGTTTTAAGCTGGTCGTCAGTGGGAACTAGGACTTGGTTGCACCACAAGAAGCCATCAAGGAGTGAGAACATTTCAGATCCAGCTACCTTCTGTAAAGTCTGTTCCATGGGAGGAACATGATAATTATCCTTCTCAGAAGCTCTGTTCAAGTTTCTAAAGTCAACGCAGAGCCTGATTTACGCATTCTTCTTTCGAACGGGTACTAAGTTGGAAATACACTGTGTGTCTAACATGGAATATGATTAATTCTTCCAGTATCTTATCGAGTTCTTTCTTGAAAAAAGGTTCCAAGATGGGATGCATATTCCTCAGCTTCTATTAATATGGCTTCACTTCAAGTTTCATCGGAATATTGTGGTGCATGATGTTGGTATCGAAAGTTCTTAGTTCATCATACACCTAGGAAAAAATGTCTTTGAATTTCTTGCATAAATTAATAAAAATTCTCCTTTCTTCATGGGAACAATGAATTCCAAGGTTGATGAAGTGAGGGTTTTGTTCAGTTCTTAGATTGGAAGCTTCATAATTTAGGGATGAGCTTTGGGTCTTACAATTGGTCATCTACAAAAACTTGTCTTGTAGATCGTAGAAATTTTCCATGTTGATGACTGACTTCAAAATGATATTGGAAGGGTCAGACAAGGATTTCTCATGATCAACCTCATCAATAGCCAAGACTTCAAAGGTGTCTTGTGCTGAAAGAAAATATAGTATCTGCTGGTCATCATCGAACACTTTCCAATTCATGACATTGTCTAGAATGGAAGGCCTGTGCATCAACTCAATCGAAAAAAGTTTGTGGAGACAAACCTTCAGGTGTGATTAGCTTAGATGTAGTATTGGCCAATAGATCGATGTCAAAATTCTATGATATAGGGACATACTTGATATTAAATGATAGAAAAGAGTTATTCAGGTCTATGATCAACCTTTAATAATTGATTGAGCAAGGAGACAAGCAATGTATTTGGTTTCTTACCTACTTTACTATAATCTCAAAGTCTCCTACGAATTCAATCGCCTTTGCACCCATGTTGATGGATTTTCTGAGTCCTTGGACTAGTGACTCATACTTAGCCACGTTGTTGGTGCATTCAAACTCCAGTCTACATGCAATCATGGTCTTGGTCCCATTTGGATCAATAACGACACATCCTTCACCTACTCCGTCTTTAAACCTAGAGCCATCAAAAAATAAAGTCTAAATAAAAGGATCAATTCTAAAATTAGTATTTATAGTATACACATTATGTACAATAGTACTAGAAAATGGCATAGAAGTAAGATGAGTAATTTGGGACTATTTCTACACATTCTCCACTGGTGAAATATCAGTAGGTAGATCTCCAAAGAATGTATCAAATGTAAAATTTTCAATTTGAGCACTAAAATAGGAGATAGATTCATTGGAGCCGTCAAGATCGGTCACCGTCTGTTTCATAAATGGTTCCCTATTAACCTTGAGTTTGTTGGGTTGTCCATTTAGAGGTAACCACAAGTGAGACTAATCGGTGGCAAAGTAACCTTTTAACTTTTCCGACCAGTCTCTACTTAACAACATACCGTAAGTTTCCGGGATGTCTATGACAACGATGTCAATGGTATGATGGATTTGGGGATCTACAAAAAATCTAAGAAGAACATCTCTTAGCCTTCCTATAACTTTAACCTTAGACCTATCCAACTGGACAATGTGGATAGGGAAGGGTTCCCAAGTAGCATTCAATTTTTTGCAGTTAGAAAGAGGCATCACATTAGATGAGGCCCCTGAATCTATCATACAGTTGTGTACATTCCTATTGAAGATCTCAAAAGTAAGTAAGAAAGGAGGGATTCCCTTGCCCACAGGATTCTGATTGTTTGGTCTAGGGAATCGTCAAGATTGCTATTATGAGTTTCCCTAGGCTGTTTTATTATCATGCTTTTGGGAAGGGAATCTCTTATGGAATGGATTTTGAGAAGATAAAATAATGATATATTGGCCTTGACTCTTTTTAAATCCTCAGCCAAATAGTGTTCAGGCTCAGGAATGCCAATGTCTTTCTGCTTTTGGGATTTACCTTTATTGGGATCCGATGTTGCAGGTGGTGGTTCTTGTGGAGGTGGCCCTTTATATTTAGTGTTGTGAGTATGTTGTAGATTGAAAATTGTTTCAGGTTCTTCTTCCTCTTCTTTCGAAAAGAAACTTACAGTGCTAAACTGCTGGTCCTCTTCCTCTTCTTCTTGGGGGGGTTGTGAATCTTGATTTGATCTATCGTCAGAGGATTCGAGGGTGTCTTGTGTTCCCACAACCAAGGATTTCAAAATAGAAAATATTTCTTCTGAAGTGAATCCCTCACTAGGATTTGAAGGTGGTGGATTTTGAGGAGGTTGGTTGGGTCGTCTGAAAGGTGGCCTATTAAACCCCCTATTATTAACCTAATTTTCATTATTAGTTTTCTTAAGATCCACCATCTCAGTAGACATTTTCTGTAGGAGCTTATTCATGTCATTCATATTGAAAAAATCTTGACTTGTGGCAGCGATTTTAGGGAAGTTGTCAAATTTATTACGAGAAGTAGACGCTTGTTCTGATGATGTGTCAAAGTTGTCCTTAAGGGAAAACATGTCTTTTTCTACTTGAATGGCTTCCCAGAAATCCTCCTGCAAGGTTTCCTTACGAGCTCTTTTTCCCCACATGGCTATTTGAGTCGGGAGACCCTTAATATAGTAGGCTACCAATAATTCCTCGACAGGGAGGACAGTAGCAGGAATTCTATTTTTAAATATGAAAAACTTTGGTTATAATATTTCACCCGTTCTTTCCCTTTGGTCATCATTGAAGAGAGCTCTGTAACTAAAGCAAGGGCTTCATACTTTGCTTATCATTTTGGCTTTAAAGCAGGGGGTCATACTTTGCATATTTTTGGGGATTCACATTTGGTGATCAACTACGTATCTGGTGCTAATGTGGAGGAAGGGCATTGGAATATTCAGGAGTTTAGAGGAACTGAAACTTATGAGACTTTTCAGATTTTCTAGGAATATGGTTGGGGGAGTGAGTCACGAGACTCTATGGTGTTTTTTTGCTGACAGTTCTAATTATCTTTTGATGGAAAAATGATACTAGTGACATTTTTTGTTAAAGATTTGTCTTGATATCTTGACAATTTATTTTTGAAGGATTAAAACTCATATTGGAAACAGTTTTGAAGGATTATACTCTATGGATAAATACTGAGTTAGATGATCTATATATTTTACGTAGTCTTTGAAGATCAAGGATTATATGCTGATATACTTTGAGGATTGTACAGCTTTGAAGATCATGATATACTTTGATGATTGTACAGTGAAAAAACTTCTTTTTGTTTAACTTACAAGATACAACTTTTGTTGATTGTAGTTTAACTGTTTGATATTTTTTTGGTTTGGATATAATTTGATTTCTAATCAATTATTATCTATTGTAAAAACATTTTTTGTGCTGAATGAATTGAGGAAATGGACACTGATCAGTAATTGATAGTGGCTCATATGAGGAATGCAATTTTGTTAATTAAGTTACGATTTTTTTCCTGTGGAAAAAAAAAACCAAATCCTCTGGGCTCTTATCATCCCCAAATTTCTGAGTGAAGATTTTTGAAAATACATCCCATGATGGGATAGAATTGGCTTCTAAGGAAAAATACCAAGTAGAAGCTTTTCCCTCAAACATATAAGGGAATAGTTTGCAAGATACATCTTCATGTATTACGTTTCTAATTCTAATCGCCTGCATAAAGGTATTGATGTGGTCTTCCACAGGAATTTTATCATCTAGGTTAACTTTGGAAGCCACTTCTGATGGTTTTTAGGCAATTTATGATGATCACCTAAGATGGACACACCATCTCCATCTAACCAAGCCCTGTTAGGTTGTTCATCATCCATGGGAGTATATTCTTATGATGAGGTTGAAGTTTCTAAGTCTGACAATTCTTCTGAGGAAGATGAAGAAGAAGGAGGTGAAGGTGGTGGTCCACCTGCTACAATTTTGTGTCAAGGAGAGTTTGATTCTTGGAAAAATGAATCAAGATCTAGTCTAGGGGTTGATGGTTGACTATAATATTTTTTAAATTCTTCCACATTTTGGTCACCTAAATCTTGATTATCTTGACTATTAACCTAGGGATTTTTGTTTTGGAGACGCCCCTCAACAAACCATTGCCGAAATCAGGAAATGCTATCGAAATTACCCTTCAGTAGTTGTTCTACTGTAACGGGTCCTAAGGCAGGTGATACAATGACGTACCTACTTCTATGGGCTCTTTGTTCATTTGCAGGGGTATCAGGGATGACATCTGAAGATTGTAGAGTTGGTTCCCCTGACCTAGATGCATGAGTGTGAATATGGGTAGAAATCAGGTCTCTTGCTGGAGGAGCTTTCTCAGTATTTGTTTTAGACATTGTTTGGTTCAGGCCCTCCTTCTAGTGCCATTTGTTGAAGCCTCGGTTGTGTATGTGTCTAAAAGGGTCCAAGGCTCACAACAAGGGATGAAAACCCAACCAAAGGCTTCAAGAAATCCTATGCAAGTATTACCTTATCCTCAAGCTATTTGGTGTGATTAACACCCATGTATATTTGGCCTTCATTGGCACTCTTTGAGTCAATGGGTTTTGATGCAATAGGATCTGTCTTCCTATGAAGGAAAATGAGGTATTGGATGAAAGAAATAAAAGAAAAACATAATCTAATTGTAAAACGAAATATAACCTAGATCTACACTATTCTAAGAGAGGTATTTGGTTTGTTCACAAATCAAGCTGAGATATGATAAGACATATGAGCATTAAATCAGATTAACAGAAATGTAAATCATACTATTTACTTATCATTTAACTCACAGTTAATTAATGAAAATTAGCTGACAGTAACTTAAAATTAACACATTCAAGCTCAACTTAGATATAAGTATGTCAATTAAAAAATTAACATATATGTTGTTTAACTTCACTGTGTAATCATTTGTAGAAATAGATAAAGATTTTAACAAAATGAAATCTTTAAAACATTATCAGTACATAAATCACTAACAGAGAGAAATCAAGGTTATGATTAAGTGCACTCATTAATTGCAAAGTACTAACAACAATATTAATTCATATGAAACATTAAAAATCATAATTTGTTAAGGAAACTTAATCAAATAAAAAACAAGAAATATGAAAGAATGTCATTACTGTATTAAATAAAGTTTGCAAAAAATTACAAAACCTCAGGTAAACAGAGGTATTTCGCGTCTCTTGTCCATATTTTTCCCTTCCAAAAGTCCCTATTACATGTGAAACCCACCCTTTAAATAATTATTACAAGGAGTAGATTCCCATGAAATTGGGATAGAAAAATCTAAATAAGACTAATATCCAAGGAAATAGCGCCATCTGTTCCAAATCCCTAACAATTGCTCAATGTTGGGATACTTAGCTGATCCAAAACCAAGTTGATCCTCACCTTTAAAATTTTCCATTTCATTTTTAGCTAACTTATGCCAGATGTGGATATAAATGTGGATCTTTCCCTCAATATCCAAAGGTTGTATGATTAGCTGATCCACGTCTTCAATTTTGATATGATCAAGTCCCTCGGTTTTCTCCTTTTTTTCATCTCGTTGTCGTTCTACTTGCTCGATCATTAGCCTATGCGGACAAGCATTCTGAATGAGATCCACCATGGGAAAATGAAATGTCTCCATGATACCATCTAAAACATACCACCTTATCCCACACATCGCATGTTCTTTCTTGATAGTATTCTCAACCATCTCATTAAGTTCTAGCCAAGCACTTAGTACAGTTCTGACCTTTTTTAGTTGAAAAATGCTAAGGCTCACAATGTTTTCTGGCTTGTCCTTCATATATCTTTGCCAATATATAATAGCATCGTAAGCTTTGGATGATTTCTCTCTCTTTTCCACCTGTTCCTCGAGGACACCAAACATCTGACCAAAAGCAATATGGGTTTCATAAATATCATTCAAATTCTGAAGCAATTCAATTATTAAATCATAATGCTCCTGATTTGTTTTGATAACCAAGCCTTTAAATTATTCTTGTGAAAACATAGAGAATGAAGAGGAAGTTGCACTTGCAGTTGCATCTTCACATTGCTTTTCCAGTAAGGCCATCTTTTGTGTTAAAGTCACATTTGCAGTCTTCTCATTTTGCAGCTCAACCTGAATTGAATCACTTTTGACCTGTAGCTCATTATACCTGTCCACAGATGTCTTCATCAGATTAGAAATATGAGCCTCATTTTCCCTTGTGATATTTTCAAGCTCTTCCTTCAGCTTTATTATATATTATTTTCTCCTATCAAATTCCCTATTCAAGGTGTTAACAACATGGAAGTTGTCACCTATGAATGCACCCAAAGCAGCAACGGTATCTACTGCATCTACATGTGGGTCACTGGACTTCTGAGTCCAAACTATTTGATCAATGATAGATACATCCATGCAACTTTGATACTTAGTCCTCTTTTTTCTCTTTTTATCCAGTGCCTTATCATACTTTCTATAATAATAATCCCCAAGAGAGATATCAATGTATTCATCAAACTCAACTCTTGGCTCAGTGGATGCAGAAGTGCCATTCACTGTGGATACCAAAGAGGATTTCTGAGTGATGGTAGGAGGGGGAATCGGCATGGTAATGTGAGTGGTGGAAGGAAAAATATTATGAATAGCAGGAACCTCAGAGGTTGGAGAGAAGAGTGGGGTTCAAGTTTTAGAGAATGGGAAGTGGATGGATGAGAATGGTGAGGAAGGAATTAAGATCTTTTCAGGGCTAGATGATGATGACAAAGTAACTAAGGGTATGTATAGAGGAATCTTTAAAAATGGTGCTTTTGTAGTGGCAGGTTGCAGTATTGCGGTTTGCATAGAAGTAGATGTGATAGATACATATGTAGAGGTTAAGGCATCATACAGCTGAGACAATGTAGGTGATGGGGCTGCTCCAGCGGGTAAAGTAGAGAAGGTATAAATTGATGAAAGGAGCAGGGTTGAAGACAAGGAGCAAGAAACAAAAGTAGATGGTAAAACCATAGGGATAGGGATAGAATGTTTCTTACCATCACCATTGAGAAAATATGAGAATGGTTGTAAATATTGATCCACTTCCTCAGTGATAGGTGTAGAGTATATTACTTCTTATTCTAAGTCAGGATCATCCAAATTAATAGTAGGAGTTGGAGAGGAAGAGACCTGTATATTCAGCCTTTTAAATGGATTTTGCTCAGCTATTTATTGATCATCATTTGGTTGAGTGAGTCCAGCAATCATGTGGATATCAACAATAGTTTGAGCAGCTACAACTGCCTAAGTGTCTAGTACAAAAGTCATCACTGTTAGCTTCTATTTTACCTATCTTGAGGTATACATCAAGGGTTTCATTTGCTGAGAAACTATTTCCTCGAGAAGGTTTTCCATAATACCTTTGCCTTTGTCCCCATATGAATGGGTTTCCACTGATGGAATTTTTTTTGCTTGGGCTTCCTTTTCTTCTTCGTCCTTTCTCATCTTCTCCAAGAGGTCCATTTTCATTGCTCTGTAACTTTGAATCCTATCTTTAAGTTCCTTCTGATGCTATAGGATGTCACTTTGATAATATTTACTTTTGGCTTTAGCCAAGACTTCAGAAAATGTATTAACACCCTCGTAAATGGAATCATCGGGAATTTCCTCATGCACATAAGCAATTTTGATATGATATTGTTTAAGTGAGCATCGATGAATCTCTTGGCATCATGTCTTCTCTTGCTAGAAAAAATGAGCTTCAAGGAAACAATATGTTCGCCCAGTTCTGTAGCCTAGGTTGAATTTGGGATAATCAATGATCCAAGGTTCAAAGGGAATTTGGGCCAACCCTTTTTCTTGGGACCAATGAGTTTCTTATAAACCCCATCAGTGAGAGTATGAAAATCCATTTCTTTTAGGACCAACCTATCAGGGACAATCCTGGGTAGCATGTGAACAATGTTTCCACCCCAAATCCCAATGTACAAAAAACACTCACCAACGTACCAGTCACCCATCGTAGAAACGAAATTTCTAGCTTCAGCTGAAAATGCGGGAGCTTCCCTTTTGAATATTGAAAAATAGATGCTGCTAAGGAAATGTTCACATATATCATAAAACCTGGATGCATAGTTAGTATCCCAAAATTTTCAATAATAAATGGGTACTGAGGGATCTGGTAAGGTCCAGTTCCATCCCAAATTGGGATATTGGAACTTAGTCACAAAATACATCAAAAATATAGCCCGAAAAGAAGAAATTGGGCTTTTTTTTCGGTAGTGGCCTTTTGATAGTCTTGGAAAGCGGTTTTGAGTTCTAGTGACAAGATGTATGCCCACGGGAAAGAATCATTGGTTGCTAAAACATGATGAGCTACTAGATCCCATTCAACCTTGAACACAAAACAATTTGGAAGGCCATACAGTATGCATAACATGGATTACAATAAGGAATAGGGTTTTTTGAACTAGGCGACACAGTAAAGAGAATTTACAAAGTTCATACATCCAAGATTTTAACATTTCATTGAAATTGAACATGGTATTGGAGGATTGGGCAAAATCTACATTGAGGAGTTGTCTATCCGGTTTAAGGCCATAAGCCGTAGTAAATACCTTAGGATGGAAATGGGATCACTAGTGCAAAATGAGAGATTAGTGACGAGGAGACCAAAACTTTTGGTCACCACAATATTTTTCAAGGCATAAATGACCAAAATTGATAAATTTAAGTGGGTTAACTAAAAAAGACCAAGATAAATGACCACTTTTGGTCACGGGATAAAAATAAACTAAAAAA
Source organism: Pseudotsuga menziesii (assembly GCA_001517045.1). NCBI lineage: Eukaryota > Viridiplantae > Streptophyta > Pinopsida > Pinales > Pinaceae > Pseudotsuga > Pseudotsuga menziesii. The sequence goes on along the minus strand of LPNX010324686.1, from coordinate 224,162 downwards.
GAAGATAAATGACCAAATTTGTTCACGGGATATCTAGACTAAAAATGACCACATAACAATTGGTCATTTATTTGGTCATTTTTAGTTGTGGATCTGTTCGGCAATGGGAAATTACAATTTTGACAATGAATTTGTACATTTTACTAAATTATAAGACTGCAGATGGATTCAGAGACCCCCTAGAACTTAGTAAATTGTAGACCATCTCATGTGTCACAACTCCACCGTTGACACCAAACATCAATAAAGAACATTTACACATATACACAAGCGGTTTTAGACGTAGTCACCAAAATTGTCTAAATTGTGTATGGTGAGACATTGTGACCTTGTGGCTTTGGTTAATTAAAATTATAATTAATAATAAAAGTTTAAATTTATGTACAATAGATAGGTAAATTGTTTTTTTACATAATACAAATATGACATAATATACAATTTCGTCCCTTTATTCTCTTTTAAATGGATGAGATGAATGCCATATTGATTTAGCTTTAAACAATTGAGAAGATGAGTGTTATATTTTATATATTAGTATAGCAAGCAACATGTTTAACTCTAATTTAATTGTTCATTCTTTTAAGTGGATGGGATGAATGTCATATAGATTTAATTTTTTATTTAAGAAAAATCATAATTTTATTTTTTATAGAGTATCAATTACTATATATAATATATATATGCGTGTGGCATATATTCCAAAAAAAGGTCTAAGATTTGATCTTAGAGAGTACATATTTACTTTTTTATATACAAAAATGACATCATAGATGTTGTCAAAATCTGTCCGTATCTATCAAGAAGTGTCAAAATTCGTCGTAAAGAAAACAATAGGAGAGACATATCCCATCTATAAACACTGGTAAATCCACTTAGTGCCAACTAGAAATGACAAAATTTGTTGTTGAAGTAAGTATAGTGTAGATGATAAATATGTAAAAGATCGAATGACCCGACCTGCATTCAAAAACGACGACCTTTCCATAAAAGGGCGATGATAATATTGGAAGCTTTGGTCCTGGTTATGTTCTTCCACTTGAAATTGTCTTGCAACTAGCTAGTTGAAGGCCCTCTTTAAAAAGGGTGTATGCAATTCTATGCTTCTCCTTGTAGACATGTATGTAGGAGAAGAAATTAAAATTTGATTTAATATCCATAATTTCTTCAAGTAATGGAATCAATCTCTAGCGTGTACACATCTTTGTGCAACATTGGCCCAATTAACAACTAACATAGAGTCTCCATAAACTTGTAGATTATGTACACATTTTTCTATAGCAAAAATCATTAGAATTTTAAGGGGTAAAAGCTCAACATAATTGTTTGTTCTCTCTCCAAAAACCAAAGAAATATTAAAGTTAAATTTTGATGGTTAAAAATATGAGTGTTATTTTTTACATTGATCTTGTAAATGACACACATATACACTAAGGAAATTGACATTTGGAGCTATGCTTGTACTTGCATTACACAAGGTCTATTCTTTTCCACTACCACTATATCTCTAGGTACACCTACACAACTTTTAACATAGGACTCACATTAAGCAAAGTTGAAATTTGTAAAGTTATTAACATTGCAAAAAATGCTTTTACAATGTACTCTCTCACTACTTAATCTACAAGCATAAGCAAACTTTAAAAATATATAATTATTAAATTTAACTTAACTATTTAAAAAAAATTCTATATATATATTTTAAAAATAATAGTTATAAGTAAAAAATTTCATTACAAGAAAAGAACTCTCTTCAAAAATGACATCACACAAAAGTCTTTGTGCGAAGTCTTTTTTGGAACATAGGTGTGTTACAAGTTTGTTTTATTTCAAAGAGACTTGGCTCATGTGTTCATGGAGAAGGTATGTATTATATCATTCCCCATTACCTCTTGGTTTCCTTACGGGTGCTTAAGGATCTTCATGGGAAATTTCAGTATCTTGACATCTGGGGAAGCTAATCTCCTTTAATCTCCCTGGACAGGAGTCACAGATTGGATAAAACAACAAGGATCCCATTTGGGAGGGCATCGAAAGAATTTTAATCAATCACAATGTATAGGAATTTCTAGGAGCATTCCATAGAGTATGTTCACCAGCCAATGCGGAAGGGTAATGCTGGGAATTATGCCAAGGCATCCCCCCTGTACATGAATTCCCTCGAATACTTCAGAACCCATCTCAAATATGAGAAAAACCCCAAGATCAAAGAGGCCATCACCCAAAAACTTACAGAGTACTTGAGGAGGGCGGAGGAGATCCTAGTTGTGCTAGACGAGGGGTTGATTTCGAGGCCTACTGTCAATGGGGATGTCACCGTGTCCACCAAACCCAAATCGAAGCCAGGAGCCAAAGGGGATGGAGAGGACTTGAAGCAAGCCAAGCTCCAATCAGGGCTCAATTCGTCCATAATTCAGGAGAAACCCAACGGCAAGTGGACTGATGTAGCAGGACTAGAGAGTGCCAAGCAGGCCTTGTAGGAGGTTGTCATCTTACCTGTCAAGTTCCCCCAGTTATTCACAGGCAAGTTTTTATTTTTATTTTTTTAGCTATGATCTGATCATTTTTCATAGTGAAGTGTTTCAGGGTATTTAAAAGCCGAATGAAGCTATAAGAATAATATTTAGTTTTACAAACTTTCCCAGATGAGGGGTTTCTTTGCCAATTTTTTACAAATGGGTCCTTTATTCCTTTTCATTCAGGGTTGTAAAACTTTCAAAGTTATTTGTATAGAGTTTTCTATGAGGCAAATCATCGATGGGAAATTTAGTCTTTTTATTTGTTTTTCTATATTAATATTTGTTACAATTGGATGGCTTATATACAGATATTGATCTTGACATGTTTTTGAGATGGGTGTTTTTGTTTCAGTGTTTGGTTTTTTAGGAATGCTGCATTTGAAACTTGGCAAAATCTGAACATTTCTCTTTCCTTAGGGGTTCGAACCTCAGTCATTCCTCTAGGGCCATTCCTCTAGGAGTCACAGATTGGATAAAACAACAAGGATCCCATTTGGGAGGCCATCGAAAGCATTTTAATCAGTCACAATGTATAGGAATTTCCAAGAGCAGGCCATAGAGTATGTTCAACAGCCAGTGCGGGAGGATAACACTGGAAATTATGCCAAGCCATTCCCCCTGTACATGAATTCCATCGAATACTTCAGAACCCATCTCAAATATGATAAAAACCCCAATATCAAAGAGGCCATCACCCATAAATTTACATAGTACTTGAGGAGGGTGGAGGAGATCCGAGTTGTGCTAGACGAGGGGTTGAGTTCGAGGCTTACTGCCAATGGGGATGTTGCCGTGGCCTCCAAACCTAAATCGAAGCCATGATCCAAAGGGGATGGAGAGGATTTGGAGCAAGAAAAGCTCTGATCAAGACTCAATTCGTCCATAATTCAGGAGAAACCCAATGGCAAGTGGACTGATGTGGCAGGACTAAAGAGCGTCAAGCAGGCCTTATAGAAGGCTATCATCCTACCTGTCAAGTTCCCCCAGTTCTTCACAAGAAAGTTTTTATTTTTATTTTTTTAGCTATGATCCGATCATTTTTCATAGTCAAGTGTTTTAGGGTATTTAAAAGCCGAATGAAGTTTTAAGAATAATATTTAGTTTTACAAACATTCCCAGATGAGGGGTTTCTTTTCCAATTTTTTACAAATGGGTCCTTTATTCCTTTTCATTCAGGGTTGTAAAAATTTCAAAGTTATTTGTATAGAGTTTTCTATGAGGCAAATCATCGATGGGAAATTTAGTCTTTTTATTTGTTTTTCTATATTAATATTTGTTACAATTGGATGGCTTATATATAGATATTGATCTTGACATGTTTTTGAGATGGGTGTTTTTGTTTCAGTGTATGGTTTTTTAGGAATGTTGCATTTGAAACTCGGCAAACTCTGAACATTTCTCTTCCCTCAAGGGTTCGAACCTCGGTCATTCATCTAGGGTTTGAACTTGGGTCATTAATGTAGGGGCACCCAATCTCAACCACTAATATGTGTCCAACTGCCTCTGCTAGTTTTTTAGGTTCTTGGTGTCAAGATAGCTGTTATTTCTCATATCCTATTATCAGTCATAACTTTCAGTTAAAACATTCAATACGGTGGACCTCAAATATGGAAAAATGTACAATAATTTACACAATTTAAAAACAAAAAAAATTATGTTAATTTCAGCAATATTATGAAATATTCCTCAAAATATACACATGTTTACAACAAAATTTGAATGCCTAATCCGTAGCATTCCCAAACTAAACATACAAAAATCCATCTCTTGCTCTCTATTTGCCCTGATGATGAGTGAAGGGTACAATTTGGTCACATAGGAAGAGCCAGAAAAATCCATCGACAACATTGATTTTGTTAACCTTAGTTTGAATTCTGGCCTGTTCAACAAAATGGTCAAGTAAAAGAAGGAAAAAGAATGGTGTTGGCATGCAAAATGACTGTTTTTTGTTACTATGGTTACTATGTTGTGTTCAACCTATTTTTTGGATGTCTTATCTTGATTTTGTCATTTTGTACCAAAGCTCTATGAGGTGCACTTTTATAGGCTTGTTCCACATTTTTAGGAATCATTCATAACTTTTCATACTATAGGGTGTATTACTACTCATTGTTAATGTTTGATATGAATAACATGTATCTACTTATGTGTCTAGCTAACACTAGTCCTCTTAGCTTAGTCTTTCTAGAGTGTGACTTATTTCTTGTTGCATGTTAAGTCATCTTTAATGCCTATTAATTCTTTACTATGAGGTTTCTGTAATTGTGACTATTTGTATAAATCAAGCCATAGATGATAAAAATCACTTCTTCCTGGAATGCATAGCTTAAAAACCATCGGAAATACTCACAAAATCATCTTATAACTATCAATTTGTCCAAAGTATTGTATGTCACAACAATCTAAATGAACTAGGAAATTTCATAATAGAGTTGTTCAAAGTTGACATGCTTGTTTATGCTTCCAATTAAATTTTGATTAAATATGTTTTTAATTTTGGTTACAAGGAAAGGTCCTATAGACCATGTGGGTGTAAAACAACATTGAAAGTTAAACATATTCATAAGTGCAAAAGAGTCATATATTATAATGTTGTGGAGTGTACCAGAGGGATCTTTAATCCCTGGTATTGGATTCCTGTTTCTGATTGTGACCTTGTTCATCTCTCTGCAGTCCATGTACATATGTTGTATCATGTCCCTTGTTACAACTTCTGTCAACCTTTAGGGAGAGGTGCCTACTTTAGTATGTCACCTGTTTATCAACCCTTGGTGTTGCCGATTGATTTCTGCATTCTTCATTTTTCAGCCTCAGCATAGTTTCAAGTTTGGAAAGATTTCATTGTGTTTTAGGTTGAAGTTATTTTTTATTACTCAAAATTTTATCAAAATCATGAATAACCACTCCTTCAGGTTTGTTTGTAGTCTTTTTTGTTAACTTATTCATGTTATTATTAACTTGTGGGTCCATTTGATTTTCTAGGAATTGTACCTGCAGTGCCTTTCTTGATCACTTCACATGGTGCTTTATCTAGTAATTTTCTTCATCATTCCCTATCTTCTTGTGGTGCTGCATTTCTTTGGCTTATCAATTGACTTATCTATCGACTTGGTCAGTTTAGTCAACTTTTTAGCATGGACTGACTTACATAGTCACTTAGGTGTCTTCTACTTTTGAGTTAACCATACTTTAATGGTGCCAATCAAACTATTATTGGCTTTACAAGCCATTATCTGCCTTTATGCATCATTTAGGGTTAGTAATTTGAACAAGTTGAGTTCATTTTGTGTTGGCATGTGGAGTCTACAAATATATTTCAGTAAAAAATGCTTCTCATCCTCATGGATCTTCAATTTGATAATGTACTAGTGGAATCTTTCATGACAATTTAACATCTACCATCCAACTTTGAACTGCTGCTTGATTTTCAAGATTTTTGAATAATCTGTATGATATAATTCCTGCATCATTAGTTGTTGGAACTTGGACCTACTGCCTACTTTTATTGAGAAGACAATTATGTTTCCCTTATTGCTCATTGAAACTGCTCCACAATAATAGGTTTAACTAGATTTTTTTTGCATATATCAAAAGTGATCCTATGCATGTTTTTAGTATTTGTGTGTTTCAAACATTCAAAAAATAATTGTCCATTTGCCTCAGTGATATGTCTAGCTTCTTCTTGTTGAGTTGTTTCCATGTTTACCTCCACAATTCACTTGATTTATAACATTCATTATGATAGGCAATATGGGGATTGGGTCTTTGGGATGTGAGTTCAACCTAGATAGTAGATTGGCATTAATATTGCTCCCTAGTGCTTTGGAAGAGGGATTTCTGCAACTCTACTGGAAGGGTCATTCCCTATATTAAAACATTAATCGAGTGTGTTTATTGAACTTAGCTTTCATAAGTACCTCCAGATGTATGGAATTCTGATATGATTTTAAACTTGCACTTGAAGGTTTTTGCTTTTTCCCTATAGAATTCTTTGTTGTTAGCCATGACTTCTAGCCCAATGTTATTTTTTATACTTCATGTTGTATTGCTATGTGATTCTTAGTTTCTGAAACAGGCTTGATAGAACATTGGTTACTTCAGCCATAGTCTGTGGATTCTAAGAGGAAAAATCATATTATGGAGCAAGAACTATGAATCATGATCCATTCTACCTTTTATCTTTCTTGTATCCTACGTCTGTTTATGAACCTAACTAGGAGTTCAGTTATCTATTAATAGAGCTGTTCAAAGTTGACATGCTTTTTTATGCTTCCATTAAATTCTAATTAAATATGTTTTTAATTTCTGTTACGAGAAAATGTCCTATAGACCATGTGGGTGTAAAACAACATTGAAAATTAAACATATTCATAAGAGCAAAAGTGTCATATATTATAATGTTGTGCAGTGTACTAGAGGGATCTTTAATCCTCGGTATTGGATACCTGTCTTTGATTGTGATCTTTTTCAGCTCTTTGCAGTCCATGTACATATGTTGTATCATTTCCTTTGTTACAACTTCTGTCAAACTTTAGGGAGAGGTTTCTGCTTTAGTATGTCACCTGTTTATCAACCTTTAGTGCTGCCGATTGATTTCTACATTCTTCAGTTTTGAGCCTCAACATAGTTTCAAGTTTGGAAAGATTTCATTGTGCTGGAGGTTGAAGTTATTTTTTATTACTCAAAATTTTATCAAAATCATAAAATACCAGTCCTTCAGGTTTGTTTGTAGTCTTGTTTTTTAACTTATTCATGTTATTATTAACTTGCAGGTCCATTTGATTTTCTATGACTTGTACCTACATTTCATTTCTTGATCACTTCACATGGTGATTTATCTAGTAATTCTCTTCATCATGCCTTATCTTCTTGTGGTGCTGCATTTCTTTGGCTTATCAACTGATTTATCTATCAACTCGCTGAGTTTAGTCAACCTGTTAGCATGGACTGACTGACATAGTCACTTATGTGTCTTCTGCTTTTGAGTTAACTGTACTTTAATGGTGCCAATCCAACTATTATTGACTTCACAAGCCATTATTTTCCTTTATGCATGATTTAGAGTTAGGACTTTGAACAAGTTGAGTTCATTCTGTGTTGGCATTTAATGATGCCAATCCAACTATTATTGGCTTCACAAGCCATTATCTGCCTTCATGCATCATTTAGGGTTAGGACAATGAACAAGTTGAGTTCATTCTGTGTTGGCATGTGGAGTCTGCAAATATATTTCATTAAAACATGCTCCTCATCCTCATGGATCTTCAATTTGATAATGTACTTGTGGAATCTTTCATGACAATTTAACATCTACCATCCAACTTTGAATTGCTACTTGATTTTTTGGAGTTTCAAATAATCTGTATGATATAATTCCTGCATCATCAGTTGTTGGAACTTGGACCTCCTACCTACTTTTATTGAGCAATCAATCATGTTGCCCTTATTGCTCATTGAAAATGCTCCACAATAATAGTTTTAACTATAATTTTTTTGCATATATCAAATGTGATGTTATGCATGTTTTTAGTATCTGTGTATTTGAAAAATTCAAAACATAATTGTCCATTTGCCTCAGTGATATGTCTAGCTTCTTCTTGTGAGTTCTTTCCATGTTTACCTCCACTGTTCATTTGATTTATAACATTCATTATGATAGGCATTATGGGGATTGGGTCTTTGGGATGTGACTTCAACCTAAATAGTATATTGGCATTGATATTGCTCCCTAGTCCTTTGGAAGAGGGATTTTCGCAACTCTTCTGGAAGGGTCATTCCCTATATTAGGCAACATTAATCGAGTTTGTTTATTGAACTTAGCTTTTATAAGTACCTCCAGCTGTATGGAATTCTAATATGATTTTAAACTTGCACTTGAAGGTTTTTTCTTTTTCCCTATAAAATTCTTTGTTGTAAGCCATGACTTCTATCCCAATGTTATTCTTTATAGTTCATGTTGTATTGCTCTGTGATTCTTAGTTTCTGAAACAAGCTTGACAGAACATTGGTTACTTCAGCCATAGTCTGTGGCTTCTTAGAGGAAAAATCAGATTATGGAGCAAGAACTATGATCCTTTCTACCTTTTATCTTTCTTGTATCCTACGTCTGTTTATGAACCCAACTAAGTGTTCAGTTATCTATTAATAGAGATGTTCAAATTTGACATGCATGTTTATGCTTCCAATGCAATTCTGATTAAATATGTTTTTAATTTTGGTTACAAGAAAAGGTCCTATAGACCATGTGGGTGTAAAACAACATTGAAAGTTAAACATATTCATAAGTGCAAAAGCGTCATATATTATAATGTTGTACAGTATACCAGAGGGATCTTTAATCCCTGGTATTGGATAACTGTGTTTTATTGTGATCTTGTTTAGCTCTCTACAGTCCATGTACATATCTTGTATCATGTCCTTTGTTACAACTTCTGTCAACCTTTAGGGAGAGGTGCCTACTTTACGGTATGTCACCTATTTATCAACCTTTGGTGATGCCGATTGATTTCTGCGTTCTTCAGTTTTGAGCCTCAACATAGTTTCAAGTTTGGAAAGATTTCATTGTGCTGCAGGTTGAAGCTATTTTTTATTACTTGAAATTTTTATCAAAATCATGAACAACCACTCCTTCAGGTTTGTTTGTAGTCTTGTTAGTTAACTTATTCATGTTATTATTAACTTGCAGGTCCATTTGATTTTCTATGACTTGTACCTGCAGTTCCTTTCTTGATCACTTCACATGGTGCTTTATCTAGTAATTCTCTTCATCATGCCCTATCTTCTTATGGTGTTTCATTTCTTTGGCTTATCAATTGACTTATCAATTGACTTGCTCAATTTATTCAACCTATTAGCATGGAATGACTGACATACTCACTTAGGTGTCTTCTTCTTTTGAGTTAACCATACTTTAATTGTGCCAATCCAACTATTATTGGCTTCACAAGTCATTATCTGCCTTTATGCATCATTTAGGGTTAGGAATTTGAACAAGTTCAGTTCATTCTGTGTTGGCATGTGGAGTATACAAATATATTTCAGTAAAACATGCTCCTCATTCTCATGGATCTTCAATTTGATAATGTACTAGTGGAATATTTCATGACAATTTAACATCTACCATTCAACTTTGAACTGCTGCTTGATTTTCAAGATTTTCAAATAATCTATATGATATAATTCTTGCATCATCAGTTGTTGGAACTTGGAGCTCCTGCCTAATTTTATTGAGTAGTTAATCATGCTACCCTTATTTCTCATTGAAACTGCTCCACAATAACATGTTTAACTATAATTCTTTTGCATATATCAAATGTGATCCTATGCATGTTTTTAGTATCTGTGTGTTTCAAAATTCAAAAAATAATTGTCCATTTGCCTCAGTGATATGTCTAGATTCTTCTTGTTGAGTTGTTTCCATGTTTACCTCCATAGTTCATTTGATTTATAACATTAATTATGATAGGCATTATGGGGATTGGGTCTTTGGGATGTGACTTCAACCTAGATAGTAGATTGGCATTAATATTGCTCCCTAGTCCTTTGGAAGAGGGATTTCCGCAACTCTTCTGGAAGGGTCATTCCCTATATTAGGCAACATTAATCGAGTTTGTTTATTGAACTTAGCTTTCATAAGTACCTCCAGCTGTATGGAATTGTGATATGATTTTAAACTTGCACTTGAAGGTTTTTGTTTTTTCCCCATAGAATTCTTTGTTTTTAGCCATGACTTCTAGCCCAATGTTATTCTTTATACTTCATGTTGTATTGCTCTGTGATTCTTAGTTTATGAAACAGGCTTGACATAACATTGGTTACTTCAGCCATAGTCTGTGGATTCTAAGAGGAAAAATAAGATTATGGAGCAAGAACTATGATCCTTTCTACCTTTTATCTTTCTTGTATCCTATGACTATTTATGAAACTAACTAGGAGTTCAGTTATCTATTAATAGAGTTGTTCAAAGTTGACATGCTTGTTTATGCTTCCAATTAAATTTTGATTAAATATGTTTTTAATTTTGGTTACAAGAAAAGGTCCCATAGACCATGTGGGTGTAAAACAACATTTAAAGTTAAACATATTCATAAGTGCAAAAGCATCATATATTATAATGTTGTGCAGTGTACCAGAGGGATCTTTAATCCCTGGTATTGGATACCTGTTTTTTATTGTCATCTTGTTCAGCTCTCTGTAGTCCATGTACATATGTTGTATCATGTCCTTTGTTACAAATTCTGTCAACCTTTAGGGAGAGGTGCCTGCTTTATCATGTCACCCGTTTATCAACCTTTGGTGCTGCTGATTGATTTCTGCGTTCTTCAGTTTTGAGCCTCAGCATAGTTTCAATTTTGGAAAGATTTCATTGCGCTGCAGGTTGAAGTTATTTTTTATTACTCGAAATTTTATCAAAATCATGAACAACCACTCCTTCAGGTTTGTTTATAGTCTTGTTTGTTAACTTATTCATGTTATTATTAACTTGCAAGTCCATTTTCTTTTCTATGACTTGTACCTGCAGTGCCTTTCTTGATCACTTTACATGGTGCTTTATCTAGTAATTCTCTTCACCGTACCCTATCTTCTTGCGGCGCTGCATTTCTTTGGCTAATGAATTGAATTATCTATCGACTTGCTCAGTTTAGTCAACCTATTATCATGGACTATCTGACATAGTCACTTAGGTGTCTTCTGCTTTTGAGTTAACCATACTCTAATGGTGCCAATCCAACTATTATTGGCTTCACAAGCCATTATCTGCATTTATGCATCATTTAGGGTTAGGTCTTTGAACAAGTTGAGTTCATTCTGTGTTGGCATGTGGAGTCTGCAAATATATTTCAGTAAAACATGCTCCTCATCCTCATGGATCTTAAATTTGATAATGTACTAGTGGAATCTTTCATGACAATTTAACATCTACCATCCAACTTTGAACTGTTGCTTAATTTTCAGGATTTTTGAATAATCTGTATGATATAATTCCTGCATCATCAGTTGTTGACTTCTAAGAGGAAAAATCAGATTATGGAGCAAGAAATATGATCCTTTCTACCTTTTATCTTTCTTGTAGCCTACGTCTATCAGTTACAAGTAGGTATAACTTCCATATATTTAGTAGGTTTCAACTTAGAAATATTGATACGATTGCTCATCTTTCAGTCTGTCATTGAAGTCAACGTGGATTGTTGAAGTTTTTGCCTATTGTCAATGTTGGTCTCTTTGGTAGTTGTTGCCACAACATTTTGATCCAAGATGAATTACTTGTTGAGATCACAATAGATAAATAAGGGTCGAATGGAACCAACCAGTAAACCCTCAATGAGAATAAACCATAAACACATAAAGAGAAGAGAATATGTAGGTGCCTATAGGATAAATAATTATTCACTAATGAATAATGAAGATATTTGTACAATTGAGGGTGACTGTGTGTTCATAAACACTCTAAGGTGGGGTTCCCCCCCAAAGAAGGTTTTGGGTTATGGCTCTTGGTTTGGTACTAACCACCTAGATATAATATAATAAAGTGTTTGACTAGTTTGGCCTTTAAGCCAAAACTCTAGAGTCCTAGACACTAAACCATACACACAAGAGAGGTTGGCCCATGACCTTGTGTGAAGATTATATAATCTTTTCAATTTTCAACATTATTCTGCCTATTTTTTCATATAATCCAAAGAGATAGAGAATATGCTACTGTCTCTATGCTTCTACTCTATTTATTAGGTTTAATGATACCTCATAATCTCTCTTTACTTTGGGCGTATTTCTTTTCCCATTAAAACTAACTTATCTCCCTTTCTGGGTAGTTCATGCTTTATCTACATCACGTTCAAGATGCTGATGTGCAACAGATTGGGGCAGCTATGACATTGTTTTAAATGTTTACTGCTTTTGGATCTATTTGTTGCAACATTTATTCAAATGTTTATTGTTTTTGGATATTTTGGAAAGTTCCAAGTAACAAATAGTTAGGAAAATGGAATTGTTTGAATGAAAGATTAGGTTGGTTGATGCATAACAAAGTTATTTCAACCATGATCAGCCTATTCTTGAAGCTTAACCCTATCATTGGCCTGTTTGTGATCACAAAATGCTACTCTGTCTAAACTAAAGATGGCCAAATACAAATTTACAAATCTACAAGTTTGAAGTGATTATTCAAGAATCAAATTGGTTAAAAATCAGATATTTGAAGTAGTCTAATATGTTATAACTTAAGACTGTCAAATAAAATTGACAACCACAAAATTTGCTAAAGCAATATTATAATTGCAGATGGGGATGAACCTCCAGAGTCCAAAATGTCTATTAGATGAGCCTCCAAACATGTAAGGCCTGGTGGTTGGTCCCAGGACTGGTATACAACTAAAGACTTGAACATCCAAGAAATCTTGTATAGGAATGGTCCCTTTACATCATTCAATTCAAGCATTGTGCAGATGTTCTTCAAGATGAGGACGATGAGTTGAGGTGGTCAAGAAATAAATCCCATGGGACTCTTGCTGACAATCTAGTAAATGAAGCTCTGGCGAATATTTTTCTCAAGAAATACTTGAGGAAAGGTCATTAATGGTGGTTCCATATCTGGAAATTAGAAAATCCTTTAAAAACTAGGTTTTTAAGTAGTTAGTTCTCCAATAAAGTCCTTAACTAGGGACAATGCATAAAAAGGGTATTGAAATGGTCCCAAATGGTGTGTCTTGTGCAATTAGGACTTTTAATTAGTAGATCACGACTTTGTAAATTTTCTTTTCTCAAGGTCTGTATGGAGTGAGGTTTTATTGATGGTTAAATGTGCACTTGGAAAGGCTGTTTTAGAGCATAAGGCTCTTCCCTGTTATGTTTTGCAGTGTCTTTGGCCATACAGAAATAAGATGTCATTTCATGATTCCTCCTTATCTATAGGATGAGTTTCCCATTCAATTAGAATGTCTTATATATTAATTGAAGGCCCCTCCTCAATATTTCCCAGACCCTTATTGCAGCCAATGATAAGCACTTCCTTTTCCTGGGGTTTCTTTGATGGATCCTGTCAAGGGACCCCATGTAATTGTGGGGATGGTGTGATTCCTCATGTTCTCTCCATTACTTTTCTTTTAAGTATGTTGCTTCTCCTGGAACAAACCATAGACCTGAGATTTTTACATTGTGGTTGCTTTTGAAAACAGTTGCAACCAAGGAATTAGGAAGCCTCATGTGTTGGGTGACTCAAAGATGCTTATTGATTGGGCAAGTAGTAAATACCAACTCACAAATTTAACTATGGGACCTTTTATACAAGGAGTTCTGGAGGTAAAGCTTCATTTTGAATACATTTCCTTTCCCACATATATAGAGAATTCAACTCCAACAATTACATAATTTCAAATAGGAGCACATGAAAATAATCATAGCATCTTATCTTAGGTGCACCCACAATTTTGAACAATAATGGACACAATTGAGGCTCTTCCTCCCCTCCATATTCTGCATAAGAAATTAAGCATATCATTTTTTTCATTCATTGTAGCCAAATAAGTCACAAAATGAAAATAAAAGAAGATAGTTCCTCGTGGATGCTTTCAGACCTTTGATTGAGTAAATCAACTAACCCTAGGACAAACAAAAAATGCCTTGGTAGAATGCTTGGAGTTGTAGTAAATTTCTGAAATTCTAATGGCACACACCCTTCATTGTGTTAGATGATGTTATTCCTATAATTATGGACTGTATAATGAGTAAGCCTTAAGGTGATGATGACATTCTAGATCTAAACAGGGTAAGAAAATAATTTTGCACTGTAATACATCGCATGCCATTTATTCATTATAACCACTAGCTAGAAATAGACCTGTATTTTAGTTAATGACTGAACCTTATGTGTTAGGGACTTAGCAAAAAGTCCCTTTCAGATAGAACCTTTGAAGAAAAGACATATATGTATAGCTCCTTTTTTCTCAGGTTAAAGTTTGGCCAACATAAGCTTTCATACATGGTGGTACTTGAGTGTTGAGACTTTAGGCAACTGGATTCTATGGAGAGTGAAGATTAGACATGGCCAAAGGCACATAATACATGCAATAGACAAATAATCTCTTCATAAAATCATACCTCAAACCATCCCATGAAAAAAAAAGCTTGGACGTGCAAGGTCTCACTTTGAAGGATTGGAAATGGTTCAATGTAGGACCTTTGAGTACAGGACGAAAGAGATTTAAATTAGAACCCACGTGAGTTTCTCTTAAAAAAATACTTAATGAAATATGGGTGGCCTAAGATCACGAACTAAGGTAGGTTTGGAAATTTCAGGGAAATTTGTAAAGCAAGTACATACTTTAAAGCTATAGTTTTGAGATGGTTGGTCCCTGATAGCCATGATTCATTCTACAGGTTATAATGATAGCCTGTGATCCGTGACAAGACAAGCAATCAAGCATCTTCTGTGGAGCTGCAAGAATGCCAAACAATCCGAGACTGGTTGTGGTAGGATACCATACACTGGGATTTTCCCTTTAAACTGGAAAGTTGTTCATCTGTGGGGACATGTGAATGATTAAGCAAGGAGGAGGATATGGTATGCATAATTTTTGCTTCAATTGTTAGGAAAGTATTAATTTAACATTTTCAGATTTTATACTTGACCTATTAAATACTTAGACAATGGCTTCCATATTATTCATAAATTCAAAAATTTGATGGCCTTGTATCCTCCCTTGACCTTCTCCATTCCCATAAATGGTCCAAGGAACATACTGTGGAATGATCAAACATTGATTTGAGTGCACAGTCCATTATTTTAGATTTATGTATTCAAGTCCTTCAGAACAACTATCAAGTCAACGTTAGAGAAGTGTTGCAACAGACTGCAAAAACAAAATATGGGCATGTGTATGTATATATTGATGTACATTTATATGTACTAATATTGTCCTATGTCAAATGATTGACAACATTAAGCACTAGATGTAATAGTAATCTGTGCAGCCTTGGCTGATCTTTGTGCCTAACAGGCCTAAAGGGATCATGTCATGTAGGCATTTTAGGCTCCAATAGCAAAATGAGGCTAGAGTTCAAAAACCAAATTGGTGTGGGATCAGGTCGAAAGTTTTTGGTGTTCAAACCCAGCGTAGTTTCAAGTCAAATTTAATGAAATAATACCCAACCCAGTTAAATGAGTATTGTAATTTTCACATAAAAATTTCAGACTTTGAAAGACAGTAAGAACATCATTTTTACAGGAAGAAAATTAAAGAGACTTGCACACCATGAAATTTCAGACAAGTATTTTTCAGCATATTGTCCAGGAAAAACCCAGAATGGGAAAACCTGTTAGAGAGAGAGAGTCTTTATTTCTATAAAATTTGAATTTAGTTAAGCAATGCAATACTCAGAGAACCACTTATCTCAACCCACTAACGACTATCACCGGGTGAAGTTATTGACTTTAAATTGTAAAGAAGATTGGATAGAGAATGGTGTTATAAAAGCCATACGAGTCATGAAACATTGGTTTCCTAGAAACTCTTTCAATATAAAATATGCTAGTTAAAATTATATTTAGATAGTTCCATTATGGAATGGAAAGTTTACGTACTTGACGAGTTGATATAGGCACAACACCAGGGTGGTCAGCAAAAAACGGTTTGTCATCTTGAAGATCTGCAAGGGCAAGCATTAAATTGTATGAGAAGTCAGCACAAAATGGAAGACCTGGATGTTAATGGAATTCACTCTAACCTTATTAGATCACATGTAAATTGAATAGTTAGTTTCTAATTAAATCTATGATTTTACACAAATAAATAGTACATTCCAAGAAAAGAACATCTATAAGATTTTTAATGCACAAACTCATTCAAACAGAAACTGAACAAACTTTAAAGTTCAGAGGATTTTTAATCATATGTGTTCTGCCATCTGAAAATAATTAGAAAATCCTTCCAGGTAGAAAATGGGTGAATATTAATAATCACCACTTGGAAGATCAATATTTTGTTCTTTAACTGATTATGAGAGAGATTCCTGTAGTTCTACAACTACTCTTCTCTTATCAATAAGAGTAATAGAAGCACTATATGAGAATGGATGCCAAAATGTTATTGGACAACCTATAAGGAGTACGTTTGGAGACAAGAGTTGCTAGTGGAAGAGGGATTGTTTCCACTTTAGGTAGGTCCTCGAAGCTAGAAAATGAAGTACAAACCAAAGGAAGATGAATGGTTCTGAAGCCCTATATGCTATGGCTAACATAGTTCATTCAGCATGTCCAGGGTACTCCTTCTGCTAAAGTTGCGTTAACATTTTCCTTAACATGCATGTGCAGGTGTAGTATGCCATTTCAATAGCTCTCCCAGTTATCTTTTAGCTTAGATTGGACTCATTGAAGTGACTTTGAACCTAACGTTATGCAAGTTATTCTCCATATAGAAACTGCAGGAGTTATGTTGAAATTGAAAGCTTTGGAAACTTGAAAATCTCAAACAGAAGATGTAGCGATTCAGCTGGAAAACAAAGAACATATGATCTGGCAGGTTAATGCTGGTCCCCATTTTAATGAACATGGTGTACTATTGGGGTTTCCATGGTTTCTATCAATATTACTAAAGATGTTAGGTTTATAATTGTAGTTTTAATAGAGAAGCTACCTAAAACTACAACACCCTTTTGTAAATGTTTTTGGTTTAAAATTTAAAGCTAATATCATTGGAGTTGTTAATATCAACTTTTGTAAATGTTTTTGGTTGTTAAATTTAAAGTTAATATCATTGGAGTTGTTATTTTCGTGTTTTTGCATTTTATAGATAGCTTGTAGCAATTGAGCTAAGGATATTTGTGAAGTAATCAGAACAATATCTTTTTTACCAGATAAATCATAATACTAAATTTGAAATGGGACATAAAGAAATTAGGGTCATGTATTTTGCTAAAAACGAAAAAATGTTGTACTTCTTGAACTTAGTAAATTAACTGGAAATCTTGTGTCACTGTTGAATAATTTGGCAACTTATGGTATTAGATATAATACTGAATTTGGTAATAATAGAAATATTTAACTTAATACTGACCAAGGACTTCTATTGCCATAAGAGGCTTATGCACATAATACGATTTGAAGCATTTGTAGATATTTGAATATTCAAATGTTGACAAACACTAATATCAAGGCCAATGATAATGTATGAAATTTCTAAATGATTAGGGTGTAGGAAGGAAATTCCATGGACAAAGACTGGGAAACATCTCTACTTAGATACCATCCTTTGGGAAAATCTTATATAGTATAAATACATTCATCATCTACATAATCAGCCTAGTATTTCCTGAGAATTGTAACGTTGGTCCTCTGTTGTCATTGTGTGTAGGGCCATAAAGGACGATTCTTCTTTTCAATTCACCTTCTCTTTTTCCAACAAGGCCAGCTCATCAAGCGACTTTCCCTAAGGTTTCACTTCCCTCTTTTCTTTTGATTTATGTTTATTGCATATTTGGGAAAGTAGGTTTATATAGCTTTTCTCACATACACAATTCATACATTTTACTTTTCGGTTGCACTAGCATTTCCAACTTGTGTTTGAGTGCATTTCAATACACTTTTGCACCAAATCATACAAAGCAGAATGGTGACTCCACAGGAAAAAAAATCTATTATTTATTCTTTTGGACATTGGATTTGATACTTTCTTAAATCATTCATCAGTTTCCATAGTTGTCATGTCATTCACTAACCACATGACATATAGGTGTGAACTTCTTCACAGATTGCACTATGTATGCAGGTTTATACCTGTGCAGTCAAGCATAATTGTTTTGTGGATTCGTTGATTATCTTTCATGTTGAAATCCATTTCCTGGTTTAGAGTTGAGTTTTACTTTTCTTAGGTACTAAATAGTGTAGATTTAGCCATTCAATTTTAATTTTAACCAATTCTTAAATTGAATTTGTTAGATTAGATTTTCCTATTTTGCACATGATCTTGGTTATTGTTGTTAGCTTTTGAACATTATAAATAATTTGCTTCATTGTTTTTCTACTTTACAGTTCATTGTTTTTGTTCTTTACAAGTTATATTTTTTATTGGATTTTGCAGGAGTGAGTTCAACTTATAAGTGGGTCATTGAGTATGAAGAGTCTGCTGCTAAGGCTTTTCCATTCAGTATGAAGAGCCTGTTGTTGAGGCTTTCAAACTGTTAAGTATGGTTTTGAAGCTGCTACATGGGATCTAAGTATGATTTAGTGTTGAGTATGGTTTGAATTTGTTGACATGGGATCTAAGTATGGTTTTGTAACCAAGTGCAAGTAGGATGGTTTAGCCATTGTAATATTTTGAAAAGTGATGATTTTCCTGTAAAGTTGTGTGTAAATTAAAATGAGTTTTTGAGAAAACTCATATTTATTGTAATACTTTTGGCATTTCATATAATATAATTTATGTGTTTTAAAACTTATATATATGGCTGTACTTTATATTATGTACAAATGTTGTAATTATTAATTAATTATAATGTGACATTGCATAATTCACATGTACTATATTAGATGATGATAAAAATGTATGATCCTTTTTTTAATTTAAACATAATATAATATTAAAAATTTATATTGGTCAATAATGGACACTATTAAAACTACTAAAATACAATGACCACACATAGAATGACTAAAAATGACTAAATTAGATGCCAATAAATGAGATTAATGACCAAAATTCGCATATAAAATGACCAAAAATTGAGAGATATGTGACCAAACAATGAGAAATAAATAACAAAAAAAATGACCAAAATTTGCATATCAATGACCAAAAATCACTTTTGGTCATTAATTTATGGTCTTTTATTACACGTCCAAATTTGGTCATATTCTAGCTTGTCATGTGGTCATTAATTTGGTTATAAATGTGGTCATATATTTGGTCATTGGTTTAAATATATGACCAAATTAATGACCAACCGACAAGCTATAAATGACCAAAATAAAAATGACCAATTTTGGTCACGTAATAAAAGACCATAACTTAGCCACCAGCGATTGCCAAACCAAAAGTGGTCATTGATATGCGGATTTTGGTCATTTTTTTGGTCACTAATCTCTCATTTTCCATTAGTGGATAGCTGTGACCCAACACTATCATTGAAAGAACGATCTTTGGTGTTTGTGTGTTCCATGATCCATTTGACCACGTCATTATATGGGAGGATAGCAGGTTTGGCAACAATGGAGTGAATTCTAGAATCCCTAATTCTTTGGTAGGCCAACTGGTCATTTTGAACATCAGAAAAATAGTCATTATAAAAAATTGCATAAACCCTAGGCCATTCAATCTAGTAAGTATCGATGATTCTGCCACTGGTGTCCAAGAAAATACCAAAGTTTGGATCCTTGGTTAACATATCCTTTTGGAGGCTTTTGCAGCGGGTAATTTTGGCCATTCTTGGAAATTGAAGAAAACTCTGTTTAAAAACCACGCGAAGTGAGAAATCAAAGCTAATTCAAACTTAAATACATTAACCAATTTGAATGCAAAAATGACTAAGACACTAACCTGTAATCAAAACTGGATTGTGAGGAAGTTTCCTGGTAAAAACGCAGAGAACTATTCATGTAACGCAATAATTCACAATAGTAAAATGGTAAAGAAATCATAAAAAACCAACCTATATATATATTTTCCACGGGTCTAATTAGGACCATAGGATCAAAATAAAAGGATAGTCAAGATCAAACCTTGTGGGATGCAGGATCATAACGCAAGATTTAAATTTTATTAATTATCCTGCAATCCACATTCCACACTTGTGGGATGACGGATGACAAAAGCACTGAAGTTTTATTCAATTTTTTCCTTAATCTGCATCCCTCAATTTGCGGGTTGCGAGACCACACAACAAAATAACTTAATCAAATTACTCCTGCAATCCACATCCCGACATTTGCGAGTTGCGGGATGACAAAATTTACTTTATAAAACTGTTCCCGCATCCCACATTCCCCGAATTTTGAGATGTGGGTTGCGGGATAATAAACTTGAAAACAATAAACTTAAAATTTATGTAGTCTGCATTCCACAATTGCAGGATGCAACAAGTACTTACAAAATATAGTTTTTCGCAACTCGCCTAAAGCACATAAATCATGCATAAATTCCCCAAAATTCAACTAAGTTAAATCAAAGAAACCATGATAAATATTATGGGGACCTCAAAATGATTTAAGGAATTCAAACAGTTACCTTTGTATGTGTACTTGGGGCTCCCGTGTTTTGGATAACATGTGATCTGTTGTACCTAAAATACGTGTCTAAGGAATCTTTAATGTGCACACCAACAATTATTGGTGAGAGATATTGTATTTTGATAACAAGAGCCAACTAGAAGTGTACAAAAATTATTACTGAGGTGACAGTGAGTAACACCCTTAGGTTATAGTTGGGCTAGCTTGTTTTTATGGGCTTAATCACATGTGCTAGTTGAAGCTGTAACAAGGACTTTGTAAAACTACTTTTGGTAGAGTTCATTAATAAATCATTGATGGAGTTGATTGTGTGCCAAACTATAAGCACAACTACTTGTTTTTTTTCCAGCTAACACAGCTCAAGGCTTAAATGCAACCCCATGCTTATTATGTTCGGTGCACCTATTATATTTCCTTCTATTGCTTTGAAGAGAAGGTAGGCCCTACCCATACATATGAAATTGTAGTTTATGTTGTAGGTTAGATATGTCCGACACTAGCAATGGAAGTTGGGCATTTCTCCACCTATATAGACTCAAGCTTCTTATGCAAAGCATGCTTTCCACTTGTATGAGGATAGCCATTTTCCAATTAAATACTTTAAGGGTTCAACAATAAAAGATACATACTATTATGCATCCTACTTCAACCAAAATATTGGTAGCTTCTTTCTTATTCACCCCTTAGTATACTTAGTAAAACATGGACTTAAAAGAAGGATTCACATAAAATTTGTTGAAAATTAATGGATAGTAGTCTAGACATATATATGCAAAAATGAATAGCACTGGAGGGATGGAATTATGAGGGATTGATGTCTAGAGAAGTAATGTTTTCTCCTTGTGTTGCATAAGTAATTAGTTTTGTTTTCAAACAATTGATCCAACATAAAATTTCAATTGTGGTATACTTTGAAAATCCTACCCTTTCCTTTTAGTTATAGAAATTGTCGTGATAATTCTATACATAATTTTTCACCTTAGTGGTGCCATAGGCTAGCTAGGGCGTGGAATGGACATTGGAGTATAAACGAAACAATTATTTCTTGACACTTTTAGGTATACATTTCCTTTGTCTATCCTCTATGTTTTCTCATTTCTACAATATCCTTGCACCTTAGATCTACAAAGTCAGGACTACATTATTCATTTTTTCCAAAACCTGCAAACCCTAATTTCCCTATTGTTTGTCTATTGTTATATCTCATATTACTCTCAACAATTGGTTGTAACCCTAAATGATGGAAGTTTTCCATTCCATTCATGAATAATCTCATTCAATTGAAGCCTAAACATGAAGAATTCCATTCAATTCAACCTGAAACGATGGATCCAGATGAAACTAATACAACCTCAAAACCATAATGGCTACCAGGACAAGATTTGGATGGGAGTTTGTTGTGATGAGTTTCAAGTTTTTCTAAGTTATATGTAATCCTACGGGTGTAGAGTAAGGAGAGAGGATTGGCCAAGAAAATGAATAATTGGACCAATGTAGACTAGAAAACTGACCTAGAAGTTGTGTGATTAGGTCGCTGTAGTGTTAGGATCTCTCATAATGTGAACTCATCTATAGTGGTTGGAGAAAGTAATGCATTTCGTCGGATATCCGACATATATGCTATACCTCCAACATCTTAAATTCGTTTATATGAATTTAGCCATGCCTACAGGGAGCACAATATGAGTGCAGATTGTTTATCCAAGGAAGCATTGAATATGAAGGCTGGCCTCCTCTCATTCTCGTAACTTTTAGAAGCAGAAATCATTGAGGAAGGCATGATACAATTAATTTAAGAGAATTTTGATTTGTGAGATATAGTTTTTTTTGGATCTTTCTACTATGGGATACATCATCATATTTCTTATTTTAGCTGGGGACATAGAGTTTGTTTTCATCCCCTCAAGGGTGTGTTTTATCCACCCTCGATGCCTCCTTAGATAAGCTGTTTAGGATCCTTCTGTTATCCATGTAGTATTGCTACTTCACTCATCTTGGGATTGTGGGTTCCGTCCCTCCCCTCAAGATATTTTTTGATACTTATGATCTCCACTCATTCATGGACTGACTTATTACGAGGACTATGTAAAAGTTACCTTTTATTCACTACCGAATTTCAAGCTGGAACACCTCTTTTTCTTCTGAATAAAAAGATACAAAATATATGCAAATGATTTTATCACATATATTGAGATCTGTAAATTGAGTCTCTTATATTTTTGGGTTAGGAAACAAACTAAATAAAAATAGGTACACCTAAGAATATTGCAAAAAACATAGTTTGTATTTTGAGATTAATTGGCTGAAGCATTTGATATGGAACAACTTGATATCTATGTTGTGTTAAAGGACTATGTGTTGAATTGTTATGCTAGGGAATTATTGATATTATTCAGGATAATGATATCAACATTATGTCATGCTTATAAGTCTTTCCAATTTTTTTGCTGGTATTTTTCTATTATTTGCCAAAAAAAATTCCAGCCATGGTGTAGATAGAACCAAACAGGTATTTGTCAGACATGTCTTCCTCTAGCGAGGGGAGTTTGGGAAGGCTAGAGGAAAGTGAGACATCCAGTAGGTCTACAAGGGATAGATCAACTAGATGTCATAATATCAAGCGAAAATTCAATAAACGCAAGGAATTGTTTTTCAAAGGAGGGGGGTCATGTTCCTATAATGATGAGAAAGTAGGAGACATCGAGGTGCCCTTAAGGTACAAACACCTAGTGATACAATGGGTGACTAGGAATATTCCTCAAGTAAACACTGATTTTTATGTGAATGAGAGGATATATAGAATTGCACCATCGTCATTACATGGATTGGGATTGTTTTTCATGGATGGCATAAAGGTTGGATACGACAGATGTACATAATTGATGGAGTATGTTGGACCCTCTTACAACTACAGTGATTGGATGCGCCAGGTACAGTATACACAAAGTATGCATAGGTATGGGTTGTCAACAAATTATATACAACTCAAAGACAAAGATCAAAATAAAGGAGCACCGTTGTACATTGATAGAAGGCCAAAAAAACTGGTAATATTGCGGGGTTTATAAACAGTACACAACCAGGATCTACACTTAAGTAACCCAACTGCATATTCGAGTCACGTGAAGGAAACTGTGTCTTTTTATGTGCCATTAAATCAATATCCGATGGAGAAGAACTACTTATTAATTACAATTTGAATTGTGTAGATACAAAAACAGTTAGTATGGTTGTGATGCATCCAAGAATTTACCCAACCTGTTATTAATTATTTTAACATTTATAGGATTTTTCGTTAGCATATAATTATAATTTTCTAATAAATTTTCTATGTTGACTTCGTAGGGAGGTGATGTGGGGCTCATCACCCCAGCAGAAGGTGAAAGTAGTACACGATCCACGAGGCAACAGGTATACATCAAAATTTTATGTTTTAAAATTGTTTTAGTGGACATTTTGATTTCGTTAGGTAATTTTTAGTATGCTTTTGATACAGGGTTATCTCAAGGGAACCTCCCTCTCTGTAGATGTTAGTATAACTGAATCAAGGTGGCAAGTATACATCAATATTGCCATTGTAATAAATTTAGGATGGACAAACAGACCTGTTGTTATGTATTTTCATTAGTATATTCGGTTCATTTATATAATCTTATCTATTTTCCATGCAGAGTATTGATCAGGGAAGCCAATTGACTGCAGCATCGGGGCAACAGCTAAACACGAATGTAATTCTCCATTTTAAATACTTTAAAATCATACACATATATATCGTGTATCATAATGTTTATTTTGTTATGTATATTTTCATTTTTATGTTTGCGTTCATGATGATAATGTTGTCTACTTGTTTTGCAGGTCATAGAGGAAATTTCAACTCAAAATGGGCCTCCTAAAAAAAATTAATAAAATTATAGTTAAAATAATAAAATAATATTTATTAATTTTGGAGGAAGAAAAAAAAACTACTTTTTGTTTGTATTTTCGACATATCTCCCCATGTTTTTACTCAAATTTCTATCAAGAGAGCTTGTTGGATGCAGAATTAAATTCCGCATCCAACAAGTACCCACTCGACATACTTTTGACAGACCCTGCTCCCCCAAAAACAAGTAATACCTAAAAAAACGTGATGATGACATCATAATCACACTATTTCAGGTATTTTTTTTGGGGGGGAAGAGGGGTCTATTCAAAGTATGCTGAGTGGGTACTTGTTGGATGTGGAATTTAATTCCGCATCCAACCAGCTCTCCTGATCAAAATTTGAGTAAAAACACAGGGAGATATGTCGAAAATACAAACAAAAAAGTAGTTTTTTTTTGTGATACCTATCCCCAAATTTATATTAAAAAAATGTTTAAGACCTATACGATATTTCAAATTTAAATCAATTTCATTGGCTAACACATGATGACATGGAATTTGAATTAGAGTTAAAAGGCCCATTTTGAGTTGAAATTTCCTCTAATGTGATGACCGAGGAAAGTCCCCAACCGTTGATCAGAGGACTGGAGCCTCGAGGAAACCTATAAGCCTAAATGTAATTCCACATCCTAAATACTTCAAAATTGTACACATATAAAACATGTGGCATAATGTTTATTTTTATTATTTATTTGTTAGCTTTTACATATTGCGTTCATTGTGATAATGTTCTTTACTTTTTTTTGCAGGTGGTTGATTGGGTAAGTCCCTAGCTGTTGATGAGACCACACCCTCATCTAGGAATCAGGTAAACCTAGATGTAATCCTATGAATCTATCATGATAGAAAATTTTTTTGATATAATTTTTTCCCACACTATTGCTTCAAATACTAAGCAATGTTTTATATATTTTTGTTGTAGACAGGGGATTCGGTTTATGAAACACCATCTCAAAACTCTTTAAAGTTTGAGGTCTCCTGGTTGATGAAAGATAATGAAATTAGTAGGTCTGCATACCCGTTGAGGTTTCTACAGAAGACCATGGGAAAACAAAATGAGGAATAGCTTCTTCTGACATTGACAGTTCCACAAACAGAAGAGATCAAATCAAAGATTCAATTGTTATTACAGAGATGTCAACAATTGCAAGTAAGTGTTGATGTATTTGTAACTTCGGAATGTATTCACTCATATATATTATTTCTTGTACCTCGATGTTTATTCTGGGATGTGTCTGTAATGTAATTGAGTCATCTCCTGCCCCGTTGTTTCGATTGAGAGTTTTTATAATGTAAACAAATCATGTCAAGTCATTGTGGGTAACCCTTCTACTATTCAAGGGTTAAAGTCCCTGCAGTTCTAGGGCACTAGGGTTGTTAGACTCACCTAGTGAAGTTGGCCTTAGTAGGTTTTTTTCAAGTCAGGAATTAATATAAACAGAGAGCTAGCCTCTCTAGTTATCACACACTCACTCACACTCAGTTGTAGCACATAGCTGAGGAAGAAGAAGACACTGGGGCTAGGAAGAAAGAGGTTACTGCTATTGGGAGATCATCTTACTGTTTTGGGATTTTCTATTTGGTGCTGATTCTATCTCTGAGGAAGTTGCAGGGTTTTCTCCATTTATGGTTTCCTCGAGGAAAAACACTATGTTCATTGTCTCTTGTGTTTGATTGTTGTGCTTGTTATTCTCTCAGTTAAATATCCTAATATAATGCTAGCTTAATGTTAAAAATATAACATGGTATTAGAGCTAACCTAAGAAGAAGACACTGTGCAGCTATGAGAACTAGGGATTCCTACTTTTTGGATCTCTCTCCACAGATTTTCAGAAAAATAAGGTTGGATTAACTCTCCTCCATAGGGCACATATTTATGTTGAAGCAGAATCCAATTCTGAGGATTTTCAATTTTAGACCCGACACTACTGTCGAAAATTAGGGATTTTCACAGAAGTGAAATTTTTGAGTGAGCCCAGGCATGGATTGATCTCCTCCTCAAAATCGAAGTTTAAAGATCAAGATCAAAGAATTTGGTTGGACAGAACTCCGGAAAATCCAAACCCTAATCTGCTCCTGAACCAGCACTACAGAATTTCAGCTCCAAATCTAGATTCGACATCTTGACCCGGTAAGATCTAAATATTTTGTATTTCCATTTGAGGTTCTCAGTTAAGATGTCTCATCATACCAACCTTGATTAAAATATTGAGGGAGCTGATAACTTTCGAGCTTGGAAGTATAGGATCTCCCTGGTCTTGGAAGAGAATGAGTTGGACTCCTACATCAATGAGGAGATTCCAGTTACAGAGGTAGATGATGCTAAGGCCTTACACAAGAAGAAGCTGGTTATGGCTGAGAGGATTATTGCTGACTCAATTAAGGATCACCTCATACCATAGGTGTCCTCCCTAAAGACACCTAAAGCTATGTTTGATGCCCTAACCAAATTGTTTGAAGGAAAGAACATAAACCGGAAGATGACCTTGAGGAACCAGTTGAAGAATGTGAAGATCCAGAATGCAGAGACCATCTAGTTTTACTTTACAAGGGTCTCCCATATCAAAGAACAACTTGAAGCAGTAGATGAAGAAGTGGAGAATGCAGAGATTGTAATGACCACCTTGAATGGTCTCCCTAGGACATGGGACTCTTTCATTCAAGGGATCTATGCCAGAAATAAGTTAGTCAAGTTTAGTATACTATGGGAAGAATGCTCTCAAGAAGAAGCTCAGATAGCAGCTCAAGAAGAAAAGATGGGAAGTGAAGATCAAGCTCTCACAGTACAATCCAAGAAAACTAGATCTAGCCACCATAGAAGTAAGTACTCTCATCAAAGGAATAAATTTATAAATCCTAGATATAAGTCTAAGTTCATTTTCTATACATGTGATGAAAGAGGACACTTTGCTAGAGATTGTCCTAGAAACAAAAGTAGCTCTCACAAGAAGAAGGAAAACAAGAGAAGACATCATGCTCATGCTGCAGAGGATGATGAACCTTCCACAAAGAGAAATAGATAAGTCAATGATGATTCTTCATGTGATGAAGAATATGTTCTGATCTCTGCTCTCACAGGAACTATCACACATGGCAGTAATGATTAGCTTATAGATAGTGGTGCTTCCAAATATATGACAGGATTCAAGGAATCCTTTGAGAAATTATTTGAACATGAATCACCTCACAAGGTGAAACTCAGAGATGCCTACCAGTATCCAGTAAAAGGTAGTGGTGAATCCTCATACAAGCTAGACTATGGAAAGTCTATCAAGATGAAAGATGTATTGTTTATACTTGGACTAAAGAAGAACCTCCTCTCCATATTTGCATTAGATACAAAAGGAATGAGGGTTGCATTTGTAGATGGCCAAGTCCTCATGTGTCCAAAGGGAAAATCTTTCGATGATGTAGTAGTGATTGGGGAACAAGATGGAGGACTATACAAATTGAAGGGCCAACTAGAACAAGCTTTGGTTCATGACTCAGTAGAACCAAATGAGCTTTGGCATAGAAGGCTTTCACATGTGAATTATAGAGCACTACCACTTGCAAGCAAAGCTGTTGAAGGTCTCCCAGAAATGCAGACAAAACATGAAGGTGTATCCAAAGGATGTGCAAAAGGGAAGAACAAAAAGAAGACATTTCCAAGTAGTGAGAACAAGGCAAAAGGAGTCTTGGAAATAATCCACTCCGATGTATGCAATCCAATGTCATCTAGCTTACTAAGCGGGTATGTATACTATGTTTATTTTATTGATGATTTTTCTAGAAAGGCATGGATATACTATATGAAGAAAAAATATGAAGTATTCATCAAGTTCAAGGAATTCAAAGTCTTGATCGAGAATCACACAAAAAAGAAGATCAAGACCTTTCGATCAGAGAATGGCGGAGAATTCACATGAAATGAATTCAAAGAGCTATGCAAAGACTCAAGGATTAAGAGGGAGTTATCCACTCCATATAATCCATGATAGAATGGGATTGTAGAAAAAAAGAATAGAATGATCATGGAAACAGCAAGGGCCATGCTTCATGACCAAGATCTTCCCATGCATCTATGGGCAGAAGCTGCCAGAACAGCGGTGTATGTACAAAACCGTACTCCACACAGAGTACTCAAGAACAAGACTCTTGAAGATTTCTTCTCCGAAATGAAACCAGGAGTCAGCAATATTAGAATATTCAGCTATCCTATATACATACACATTTCAAAAGAACAGAGGACGAAGTTAGATCCTTCAGGAAAGAAGGGTATATTTGTGGGATACTCTGAAAGCTCGAAGGCTTACATAATATACTTCCCAGGGTTCAAGAAGATTGACATTAGCAAAGATGTAACATTTGATGAAGATTCAGCCTACATCAAATCTAGGGAGAGACCGACTAAAGAACCTGAAGAAACAAGAACACCCAAAATTCATGACACAACCATGAATGAAGAAATTCAAGAAGAAGATCGAGAATTTGAAGAACCTCAAGAACCTGTAGATCCACCTTAGGAGAATAATCCTCATAAGAGGAAATCTGCTTAGGTACGTGAAATTATCCAAAGTGTAGAAAGATATGGAGCTTCAGAAGAAACACCCAGAGGAAGAAAGAAAACTTGGTCATGCTCCAGTTATATACCCTTGCTATGTGACATTATTGGTAAAGAACCTTCCAACTATGAAGAAGCAGCAGAAAGGAAAGAATGGAAGGAGGCTATGATCGAAGAAAATCAATCGATCATGAAGAATGATGTTTGGGATGTTGTCCCAAGACCACAAGGGAAGTTCGTTTTAACTTCCAAATGGATTTACAAGATCAAACATGCTGTAGATGGCAGCATCAAGAAATATAAAGCAAGATTCGTGTCTCATGGTTTCTCCCAGAAAGAAGGAATAGATTATGAAGAAACATTTGCACCTGTAGCCAGATACACTTCCATCAGATCAGTACTTTCTCTGGCTGCAGTTATGAAATGGAAGATACACCAGATGGATGTCAAGACTGCTTTCTTGAATGGTGTAGTAGAAGAGGAAGTGTATGTAGAGCATCCACTCAGTTTTGAGACACGTGACAAGGAGTCTCATGTGTGTAGATTGAAGAAAGCCCTGTATGGTTTGAAACAGGCACCCAGGACATGGTACGGTAGAATTGATGGTTTCCTATCCAGTGTGGGATTTACCAAGAGTAAAGCAGATTCCAACCTTTACTACAAGGTTGAAGATGGCAATCCAGTGATACACCTACTAAATGTGGATGATTTGTTTGTAACAGGTGTGGATGGGTTGATTGTTGATACAAAGAGGAAACTTACTGTTGAGTTTGAAATGAAAGACTTGGGTTTGATGCACTATTTCTTAGTCATGGAGGTGTGGCAGATATAGATGGAATATTCCTTATACAAGGGAAGTATGCAGTAGAGATTCTGAATAGATTAGGGATGATGGACTGCAAGGCCATAACCACACCTATGGCATCCAACCTGAAGCTATTGAGTGATGCTTCATTAGAAGTGGTTGATGCTACGATGTATTACCTAACGAACACGAGACCAGATATTTGCTTTCTTATGAACACCTTGAGCCAAAACCTCACAAATCTGATAATATTTCACTTGATTGATGCAAAGCATATTTTGAGGTACCTGAAGGGTATAGTTGATCATGGGCTCAAGTACGAGGAAAATTAGAAGATTAACCTAGAGGGTTATGTCAATTCATATTGGGAAGGTAGTTCCATTGATAGGAAGAGCACTTTAGGATGTTGCTTCAGTATGGGATCAGGTATGATCTCTTGGTTTAGCAGGAAGCAGTCCTATGTGGCACTGAGTACAGCTGAAGCAGAATATGTCAATGCTTGTTCAGCTAGTTGCGAGGCAGTGTGGCTGAGAAAGATACTATCTCATTTATTTGATATCCAATTGGATGCTACTTGTATATATCATGACAACCAAAGTTGTGTGAAGTTGTCAGAGAACCCAATGTTCCATGACAAGTCAAAGCATATCGAGATCAAGTATCACTATATCAGGGATATGGTGCATAGAGGAGTAGTGAAGCTTCAGTATGTTGCGATGGATGAATAAATAGATGATGTGTTGATGAAGCCATTAGCTAGAGTGAAGTTTGAGTACTTTAGGGAGAAGCTTGGTGTTCTCTAGATTGAGGTTCCCTCCAAGGGGAAATGATGAGACCTAGAGCCATTCTGACATGGTGAGAGGATTAGGTTCCTTCCATGGTCAAATGTAAGGTCTGAGTCATTTTGTCATGGTGAGAGGATTTGGTTCCTTCCATGTCAGATGTGAGTGCTAAGCCATTCTGATGTGATTGTAGGATTGGTTCCTACATGATCAGATGTAAGGGCTGAATTCCATTATTGGAATAGAGGCACCTGGTCAGTTACCAGGAATACTCAATCTTGGACTGAGGGTCGTTTTGATATGACTGTAGGATGTAGTCTTACATGATTAGATGTGACTACATGGCCATTCTAATGTGATTGAGGGATGTGTTCCCACTTGATCAGATATAAGGGCTGATACCATTCTCTGGGAGAATGGAGGCACCTGGTCAGTTACCAGGAATCCTCAGTCTGGGAATGAGATCCCTTTCTATGTGATGTGTTTACACATGGTCAAATGTAAATGCATATCCTTTCTGACAAGATGAGGTGGGATGTAAGTGCTGAGCGATTCTGGTGCAATGTGTTTACACATGGTCAGATGTGAGTGTTGTGCCTTTCTGACAAGATGGGGTTGGATGTAAGTGCAGATCCTTTCTGACAAGATGAGGTCAGATGTGAGTGATGGACGTGTCTTTCTGACAAGATGAGGTCAGATGTAAGAGCTGGGTGGGCCATTCTGACTTTGGGTCAGATATGAGTGCTGAAGACCTACATGAAGGGTAGGCCTACAACCAGCATGAAAAAGGGTTGGCTCTGTAGAACTTCCTGTGACGAGAATAATTGAGAGATAGCACCATTCTGAGATAGCACCGATGATGATGATCCATACTTGATGATGATCCAGATCAAGTGATGATCCAAATGTGATGATGATCCAGAATTGATGATAATCTAGATCAAGTGATGATCCGGATTTGATGATGATACAGTGATGATGATCGAGAAGCAATGATATAGCAGTCGTGACGATTCAGATCCCATGATGAAGACTTGAAGAATAAGATGACTTGAAGATGAAGGTGAATTGAAGATGAAGAAAACAAAGAAGACTTGAATACTTGAAGATGAAGATGACAATATGATCCAGTCGATACAGAGAAGAAGACCAGTGCTGAAAATTCGGTCGAAAGAATACCTTCCTAGTTAAGAGGGAGTGTTGATGTATTTGTAACTTTAGAATGTATTCACTCATATATCTTATGTCTTGTACCCCGATGTTTATTCTGGGATATGTCTATAATCTAATTGAGTCATGTCATGCCTCGATGTTTTGATCAGGATTTTCTATAATGTAAACAAGTCATGTCAAGTCATTGTGGGTAGCCCTCCTATTGTTCAAGGGTTAAAGTCCCTGCAAATCTGGGGCACTAGGGTTGTTAGAATCACCTACTGAAGTCAGCCCTAGTAGGGTTTTGTCAAGTTGGGAATTAGTATAAATAGAGAGCTAGCCTCTCTATTTATCACACACTCACTCACACTCAGTTGTAGTGCATAGCTGAGGAAGAAGAAGACACTGGGGCTAGGAAGAAAGAGGTTACTGTTGTTGGGAGATCATCTTACTATTTTGGGATTTTATATTTGGTGTTGATTCTATCTCTAAGGAATTTGTGAGGTTTTCTCCATTTATGGCTTCCCCGAGGAAAAACACTGTGTTCATTGTCTCTTGTGTTTGATTGTTGTTCTTGTTATTCTATTAGTTAAAGATCCTAATATAATTCTAGCTTAATGTTAAAAATCTAATAGTAAGTTCCCGAATAATAATGTAAATTCATTTAGAACTTTATAATATCTGTTGCCAAATTTCTGCGGTGGTTAGTTGTTGATGTTGCTGTCGGAGAAACCACAGTATCGAAAAGACCGAGTCGACGTTTCGGATCCATATCAGGATCCATCATCAGGACAAAGTCGAAGGTGGAGAGAGTGAGAATCATCAATAAATACTGAAGCCGAGTAAAAGTCTCAGGTCGGTCGCGGAGATTAGGGTTTGCTAGGTTAAAAAATTATATTATCATACCAAAGTGTGCGGAGAAGATATTCTTTAAACCTATTTTCTGGAAAAATAAAAAGTTTATATTATTAAAATTTTCTACAGTAGCTATATTAAGGCATTATTAAAAGTTTATTTAAGAAGTTTATAAATTTTTTTATGAAGTATAGGGTCAATTTCAAAATGTCAAAATTTTTATTTCATTTTAATGCCTATTATTAGGGAAATTTTCATTTAATTTCAATAAAAT
>LPNX010324686.1:29654-190635 GCA_001517045.1 Pseudotsuga menziesii | reverse complement strand
ATTTATTGAAATTAAATGAAAATTTCCCTAATAATAGGCATTAAAATGAAATAAAAATTTTGACATTTTGAAATTGACCCTATACTTCATAAAAAATTTTATAAACTTCTTAAATAAACTTTTAATAATGCCTTAATATAGCTAGTGTAGAAAATTTTAATAATATAAACTTTTTATTTTTCCAGAAAATAGGTTTAAAGAATATCTTCTCCGCACACTTTGGTATGATAATATAATTTTTTAACCTAGCAAACCCTAATCTCCGCGACTGACCTGAGACTTTTACTCGGCTTCAGTATTTATTGATGATTCTCACTCTCTCCACCTTCGACTTTGTCCTGATGATGGATCCTGATATGGATCCGAAACGTCGACTCGGTCTTTTCGATACTGTGGTTTCTCCGACAGCAACATCAACTTTATAATAGTTAATTTTATATCTATTGAACTTATAATACAATGGTTTGTATTTATAGGAAGTTATGCAGCTTTACAGTGGTGGTCAAGGAGTTGTTGGTCCCAGTGACCAAAGCACTCCACGTACACCACATATTGCTCCCTTGTTTTCCACTGAACAGTCGGCAACATGCTCTGTGACACCCCTGAGGCCAGCAAAGGGTGTAGCCGATGCTGACCGACCCACAACAGATGCTGCAGAAGAAGGGGTTGATGCAGGGTTAGATAGAGAGGTGGATGCATTTCATAGATCTTCTCGTGTCACTAGCACTGGTTCAATAGTGACAACATTTTTGGTGAATGAAGAAATTGTTCCAATAAAGATAGAGAAGATTTCAGGTGATTATCTATTGTTCAATTTAGTTTTTATAATTTGTGTCTAATATATCGATAATATTTTTTAATGTTGACTAATTATGGCATTATTGTTTTTCAGGAAACAATATATTTTATAAAATCTGAATGATTTGTCCTTGAAGATATTCGGACCCACCATCCACACAAGGTGGGACAAGCAGGAAAAATATTTAATTAGGATGAGTTGACTGATTGCTTGGTTGGTCTATTCGAAAAAGATGCATTCGATACATCAAAGGTCCTATAGAAGGATGGACAACATCTGAATTTTGTCTGATACCAGTATAGGGTTCACCTAGAAAAGAACCCTAGGCATGAGCGCCCTCCAATGATTCCATCTAGGGAGTGGGAATCCCTAGTGGAAGATGGAAAAGAGAAGGGTCTGAGAAAAACATGAAAGATACCACCAGGAATAGGGAGGTATGCAATACATTCCAAAATGTAATGGTAAACCTTATGATTATTAGTTTTTATATCAAATTTCGAAAATCAACTAACGTAATTCAACACTTGATTAGGTTGTCGGACACATCTAAGGCCACCAAGGTAAGAATTGAAAAGATTGGTCAAGACAAGCTTGGGCCTTGTGGTTATTCGAAATTGGTGGCCTGATATGTAAGTATCGAAAACCTGAAACCACATCCAAATAATATACAGAAAATTATTTTCATTTTATTCTGGAAAAAATGTAAAATTAATGACATCATGCAAATATGCAGGATGACCGGTTCAAAGAATTTCCCACTCATAAAGACATGAAGCTTAGCTTTGAATAGGGATTTGACGTCGTTGTTCAACGCTAGAGAAGCTTGTCTGGGCATACTCCATGAGCTTCTACTGATCCATCTGGTGCGTGGGTATATAAAAACTATATAGTTTAATGATAATTTATTAAGTCTCATGCAATTTATTCGTTATAAAAAAATTAACATAAATTAATTATTCCTTTTTTAGCAGAAAAGTAATGATCCTGTTTATGTCGAGGTTGTACACCAACCAGACGAATATCATGCTTCGATTCTTGGTAATGAATTTATTAATATGTTACTGTTTTGTATAGATAATTGCAGATGATGAGCATTAATTCAAATTCTACACAATTCAACTGTAGAGTATGTAGATGCAGATAACACTGAATAGGTTGAGCTTGTACAGGATAATGATGACCATGTTGATGTGCCCATGCTAGGTTAAAAAAACCTTTGTAATGTTTTCTTAAATGAATTACTTGTATTTATAAAAATAAAAATAAATTAATGAAACATTTTGACATTATTGCAGAAATTCATCGCCCCTCACCGCAAGTTCAACCTTGCGAGCAGTCTAGTAGGGAGACTAAGGATCAGATTACGAAAGATGGGCTTCTGACTAACTATTTAAAGAGAATAAAATTAAAAAGGAAGTGACTAAATAAATTTTGAGTAATTATTATTTGTAATAAAAAAAATTACATGGTATTTTCCTCTGTTTCATGAATGAATGGTTTACTGCTATTTTTTTATCGGCTATTGACTAAATGAATGGTTTAATGAATTTTTTTTTCCAGCTATTGAATGACTGAATGGTTTAATGAATGATATAAAGAATGATTTAATGAAAGCTTATTTCAGCTATTGAGTGAAATAATTTGCAGTAAATTGTTATTTGCAAGTAGATGCATTGGGTTTAGGGAATTGAGAGTGATGTGAGGTGGGGGAGGGGCCATAAGAGCTTCCACCTTCATGTGGTTGGTCCTGTTTAGTACATAATATTAAATTATTCTTGGAACATAGAGGATCTCAATGAATGGTAAGGAATAATACATTAAAACCAACTATTTCTATAATTTTAGTGTTTAATTTTTACTATTGCTATTTGACTCCTCCATTGGAACAAGTTACAGATAGTGTTGAGAAACATTTTCATAGTTAAGAGGCAAGAAATGACATTTTGATGTGATAGATGGCCTTATATACATAGATCTATTATTAACAATTAATTTGCGTGAACAGTTGAATAGTATTGTAATTTACATTGTAATAGTATTGTATTTATTTAGATTGGTTTTGTTATTTTAATAAACAAGCAAATATTTATTTGATGGGTCCTAACATGAAACTATTGCAACATGGAAAAATTTGAAGTATGTTGAATGATGTTTTGAAAAGTAAAGCAGAAGAAGATAGTGCGAAGCTCCACAAATCAATTTATAATTATGTTTTCTTTTGTTTGATTGAACTATGTGTTGGGTATTTATGCATGTGCACACACAAAAATTTAGTTGATGATGGTGATTGCCATACATTCAAGCAAACTTTGTTCTATCTGATCTATAAACTTACCTTAAATATTTTGATTTACCAAGTTGTTTCTATGATTGAATAACTTGGAAAAGAAACTTCTGATCTTTATGAGTTAGTATGTTGTAGAATCCAGTCTTTTCACAAATATTTTTAAAAATAGATCTAATATTATATTTGTAGGCCAATAAGTCCAAGAGAGTACTTTTATAATGTATATATATATCCTTTCCTATATGTCATTCCAGTAGTAGCATTAGAGTATGGTATCAGTGAGCTATTAGCAAACCCTATTCTTGGCTTGAGTGTATGAGGGTGGGGCCAAGTTTCCTTTTGGGTTCACTGGGCACAAAGCCTTAGTATGGTTGTATTCATGGATTGATCTACATCTAAAAGGTAGGTTTTAATAGTCCACCCAATATGATGAAATTATTTTGATATCTCATTAATCATGAGTCAACCGTCCACATATCCTGCAGATCGAACGTTGATAAACTAGGGAACTTACCAACAATGTGCACTATGTCATACTCAACAAATAATTAGAAAAAAAACCCTTTGCATTAGGTTGGATCTACACCATATTCTCCAAGAAAGAAACCCATAAGTCTTCTACAGATTTTATAGTGATGACCATAAGCTATGAAACCCTCGTATCATGATATGTAATAGTCCTTGTCCTCCTCCTTCAAGGGTTGTAACTGCTGAATATTACCACTATGTAGGGTTGTAATTGCTGAACATGTAAGAGAAACTTTCAGGCATTCTCCACTTTAGTAAGAAAAGACTGAACATTACCACTCTAAGGAAGGTAATATTGCATTTCTTAATTGGTTGGTTGTAGATCCTCCATGGTGGCCTTGTCCACTATATCAAGGATGCTCTCAGCCATCAACCTGGACAAACCTTGGCCACAAACCATTGTAGTTGGATTTAAATCAAGGTCTTATTCCTGGATCTTGGTGACCCACCTACCCCTTGTCCCACTGCTCTCCTATTGCAAAAGTATATCCTTCACCATGGGATGAGGAATGTAGGCTACCATATTAGCATTCCAAAAGTGATCATGAAAGTAGTTAGGTGCCTTGATCAAGGCATAAGCTTGTGTTTCCATTGAGGCTTAAGTCAACCTTTCACCCTGAAGTGCATTTCTCATGAAAGTAATTGGTTTCTCACTCCTTTTCTGATTTTTTTGTAAGAAAACAAGATAGACTTTGCTTGATATATCTGCAAAGGATATCTTTGCTTCTTCTCTCCACTTCTTCAAACTCGATCTTATTAAGATGATTTAACCAAAATATTTCCCAAAAAGAACCAAGAAATGTTTCATTGTATTCAAGATTAGTTGTAAACAAAAGTTTCAAAAACATATTTGGAAACAAAGGAATAGATGAGGTTTCAAAAACATAATTGGAAACAAAGGCATAGATGAGAGGAGTACCATTTACAATTCATATAAATAGGAACGGAAGATTCAAGTCATGATATTTCTTCAACATATTTGATATAGGCCTTCCATTTTTTGCAAAAATAGGAAATGAAACACTTTACAGAATTGATCCAACCAAAGAAAGATTGAATGTCTTGTTTTTTTTAGTAAAAAGAATATCCTAGATACCCTTCACTAATTTAGGATCAATCCTTACTCCAATATTGTGTTCCAAAATCTTTCCTTCAAAGACCCCCAAGATGATTTTTCTAAATTCAGCGATATGCCCAAGGATTTGCACCTATCAAAAATATTTCTAGGTGTCCAATATGATCATCCCTATTCTTCGAAAAAACAGTGATATCATCTTGGTACACTGCTATGTATTAATTAGAAAGAGAAAATTCCATATTACATTGGAAGCTGTCTTTAGCAGTTGTCAATTCAAAATGCATCCACACATATGCATAAGTCCCCCAAGGGGTAGAGAAAGCAATTTTATATCTATCATTAAAACAAAATTACACATATATGAAAAGGAAGGGTCGAGGATATGAATCGGACATGGAGTGTCCCATTCCAGCAGTGATAAATCCTCTCTCAAAGTATTATTTATTTCTCAAAGCCATCATTTGTTGGGTAACTTTACTCATAGAAAACATTGATAGATTCTTTGGCCTTATCCATAGAGCTTCATAAAAGTGGCCCGTTGTGGGATTTTCCTATTAACTAAATGGAGAACCTTTACCAATTTTTTTTTGATTGAGAACACTTCCTCAACTCCTTGCTTTTCCCCATCAACTAAATGAAGAACCTTTACCAAAACTTTATTGATTGAGCACTCTTCCTCCACTCCTTGCCAATATCCATCTTGGTTTATGAGTTTGTGCTATAGGCACAACCATGCCACTCATTAGAAAGAAACATCTCTTCAGCTTCAATTCACAACAGTTAAGGGACAGGACGGAAATGAAATTGGTGGAAAAAATGTGTCATTATAGGGTGCAAGAACTCCTTGTTCCTTGTGAATCACCTCATGAGAATAAGGACAAATGCATGGTTACATATATATTTTTTCATGTTCATGCCTTGATCAATGGTTAAATTGAAAAATGTGAGATTGAGGATATCCTCAAGCATCAATCAATGCAATGGTAAACACATGGAGTCGAAGACAATGTCGGGTGCTTCTCCACTAGCAACTTTCCGACGCTTACATAGTTAGCAACATTATTGGTGATTACCTGCACCACATGCTGCACAATGCTTTGAGAAATTCATCCAACTATAAACAAAACAATGCTACATCTTTAACATGTATAGATGCATAGTAAAATTTGTTCCCTTTTCACAATTTACTATGAAATTAAGAAGGGCCTTTGCCCTTCCCATCTGTCCAACCATCATAATATACCATGCATCTAGTGCACCCTAATGATTTTCTCGGATCCTCCAATTGAGTCCCTATATCAGCCTTTTCCTTTTGAAGGAGTGCACCACCACTACTTCTCATAAGTAAGGGGAGTTATATCCTAGGTGAATTGGACCAAGCATACCCTAGGAGAAGACACTTGTATTGGAAATGGTCAAATATTTGTTCAGTTTCTATGAGCTTGAATTTCTTTACTATGAGAAGGAATAGCCTGCAAAAGAGTATGCTTGATGACAAATTGAAATGGAAAGTATGTAGTTGGTGAATTAGATGAATTTCTATTTTTTATTGCTGCAATTTTCTGCTCTGTATATTACAATGTACTATCTTTTATAGGCTTGTGAAATGGACAAGAGAAAGGAGGGGAAGCCTGGTGAAGCTAGAGCTTCTTTAAGATGCTCTGTTAGAGATAATGGGTAAGGCTACTACTTTTTTTATTAAGCATATCAATTTAATTTATTTTGGTTTGATTTATAATTTTTGTGTGTATGGCCATGCTTCCAAAAGTTTTTTATGCGATCTTTTTCTTAAAATAAATGCAAGTGTCTCATTTAGCAAAAAGTTACTTATGTTAAGGCACTTCTTGTAATGTCAAGGGGTCAAACCTTGTCTGAAAATTGTGTGCTGGACATGGTGCAGCATTTGTATGACAAGGGGTATAGTGGTAGTGGATCGAAATAGACTTGGTGTTATAAAAGTACAAGACTGATCTTAGGTGTTGTTTACCCTAGTTATAAAACAATTACTTAGGCTTCCAAATTGTAAAGCTCTCTTGTAATTTTAGCATTAAATTTTTATCCCAATTCAAGTTGCTATTTCTGAACTACTTTCTTGATAGATGAGCCAAAAATTGAATGGATTTTCAAGGTGGAAGTTGTGGCTGAATCACCAATCCTTTTTGTTTTTAACTTCTCTCATGAGAGTGAGCATGTACATACAATATATCCATACATTTCTCCCCAATGGAAATGAAATTTGGACTAGTAAGTAACACCCTTTGATGCCTTCTTTGAAATGATATTGGTATCACTACAACTAGATGCCATAGTATTCATATATATGTGTTTTAGTGAACCCTACTATTTTTTACAAGGTTTCATGACTATTTATGAACCCTTAATTGTATGCATTGTTCCTCTAATATTTTCACACCTCTGATACTGAAATTTTTACCAGTGATAGACATGGATTTCTTGTTTCCAACTCTTCAAAACACACTCAATTTGGAGGTCTTAGAAAATATATAGATCCAGTAGCTTATATGTAATCTTTGAAGTGTTCAAAGAATCATTTTTTCTAACACCACTTGTAATGAATAAATTAAACAATAAAGCATGATAAACTTGCATACACACAATATACATTAAAATGCATTAGTGGCACTTCTCTAAAAAGTATTATTACAATGAATCACGAAATAACTCCTTAGACATTAAGAGATTACTCTGAATAACCTAAATACATCCATATACAATAATCATAATCCAATGCATACAATATTGGCTATATTGACCTTGATATACTTTTTCTCACCCATTGCTCATGCATGCCCACTACCAGGCTAACCTATTATTTACATATATAGATGACCATTTACAAAATTCCACTTGAAAATGATTCCTTTATACTCAATGAAAGATAAGCATTGCAATCGAATAGGATGGGCACCACAAGTGTCTTGTTTCCAAGGTGAAATAACCCGCAAACATCAAAGGAACAATTACTCAACATAAGTGCTTTCATTTGTTTAAGTTTCCATGACATGATGGGACTCTTCCCTTTTAATTATTGAGCACTTACCCTTGGAATGAACTGGTAATCCATGTCTCCACGGGTTTTAAATTTTGTTGGGTGTCTTGGCATGCTATTGTCTTCACTGCTTAAACGTAACCCCATCATATGCTTGTTTTTCCTTTGGATATAATGCCATTAAGTTATTGAAATACCATCATATTTATTTATGTATTCATGATTTTATTTATTTTTAGATAGAGGATTGAGGTACATTTAAAAATACGTATTTGTCAACTATATTGATCTATATTCTCCTTTATATATTTGTTTCCAACTTTCCACCTTTCCATTTAACTTATATGGGTTACAACTTAAATTGTTTTGATCAAGATATTCAGAAGTTGTCATGGCTTTAGACCTTTTTATTTTATATCTATTGTTTAGAGTTATAAATACAATTCCAAAAAAGTTAATAGAATTCTAGATTGATAAAGCAGGTTTGACTCGATTTTGAATCTATTTTAGTGATTTTCAAGGTTGAGCCCAATAAAAATAGTGTCTAAGATAAGATGACTATTCTAAATATTCTTTCTCATCTCTTTTATGTCTGGCAAGTCCAAAAGGATTGGGAATTTTACTTGCTTGTAATGAAGTACAATTCCTATAAACAAG
Organism: Pseudotsuga menziesii; assembly: GCA_001517045.1. Taxonomy (NCBI): domain Eukaryota; kingdom Viridiplantae; phylum Streptophyta; class Pinopsida; order Pinales; family Pinaceae; genus Pseudotsuga; species Pseudotsuga menziesii. The sequence goes on along the minus strand of LPNX010324686.1, from coordinate 182,276 downwards.
CGGAGAAGTTAGCCTTTCCTGAATATTATCTAGGACCATACCACGATTCATAAATCTAGGATGTTTTTCTTCATTGCAAAAGGAAATTAAACATGTTGAATCCAATGATTATTCATTTTTCTCTATTAAATTGCCATGGTTTCTTGGATTTTTGACTCCAATCTAATCCACATAGTCCAACATTTACTTATTTTCATATTTTGAATTTTTTCATGTTTGATCCATTTTGATAAGTATTGTCCTAACTGTTTTTCCACAAGTCAATTCAGGTATAGGCGACTTGTAAAGATTTCAATATGAATTCATTTTTTACCACATTGAGATCTTCCCCTTCTAGTGCCCAAATGAATTTTTTTGCTTGTTCTCATTGCAATATCAAATTTTATTATATTGGATGTTGTTATGAACAATGCTTTTCCATAGAACCATTGCAACAATATTTTCCAGCAATACCATCCTCATCATATATTGTTCCCCTAGATCCTTCACACATTTATGAATAATGGGAAGTTAACGATAAAAAGGGAACTTGTAGAAATATTATTTAAATAGTCTATTAGCTAGAATATTTCACCTCCTGCGGATAGCAAGGTGTTCCACTAGTCTGAATGGTTTAGATCCAGAACAAATAGAGGACAGAGGTTGATAACTTTCCCTAGATGCTGTAGATATCTGGAATACAAGGCTTTGACAGTTCACCTGTGTCCCTGCAAAAATATCAACACAAAAAGAATCAAAGAAACCAGAATATGATCTACTAATTTATGCTAGTGACTAAGAAATCTAGCAACATATATATGTGAAATCACAACAACAACATCATATGTGGGATAGAAATCAACTTGCATTAGAAATATGAAGAATTTTACAACCAAGCCTTATTGTTGACATGCATCTCAATGAAACCAGCTCTTCATCCCCAAAAGCTCCAACTCTAGCTCTCTATGCTCTCTCCAAATGATCTTGGGCCAAGAATCAATCCAACAGCATAACAATACCTTCAATGTTCTCCCCTCAACCATGGCTATGAGCTCATATTTATAGGGCTTTAATGGATAGAGATGGTTGAGAAATTAGTTAGTGAGGTGGCCTCTAAGATCCTAGGATGAGGGATCTCAAGCTCAACCAACCCACAATAGTAGGGATAAGGGATATATCAAGGCTTATCATCTAGAAGCCTCAAGAAGATTCTCTTTTTCCCTTTTTACCTAGGGTATCGCGCTTCTCCTTCTATGACAAAGTAGTTCTGGTAATAACCACCTATGGACCAAGGGCAATGGGCGATGGCACCACTTGTGGAAAATCGATGAAAGGTAGTGCGAGCAGGGGTACTGCTCCTAGATAAAGGGGCATGCGCGGTGCTGGGAATTTGTATGACAGATTGATAGAAAACCATTTAGTGTCCACTCCAAAAGCTGGGATTCAGGGCAAGTAGGTATGTCAAATGTCTTATCACGTGATGGTGACAGGATTTTGGTATAAAAGGATGCCCCCCAAAGCATGAGTCTTAGAGTGATACAATAAACAAGAGCTTTGAGAACACGTCATCGCTAAGAGATGAAAATGTCGGCTCGATCAGAGTATGCAGTCAAGTAGGCATCTGTAGTACATTAGTATGTTGACTCATAGACACAAGTAACCAAAATCATAGCTACAGACCAATACAAGGCAGATCCATGAGCGGAATAAACAAGCATGGCTACTAGAATACATCGTAGATCCATGTGATAGAGGACTCAAACTTGAACATAGATACCAGACATACAACATAGATCTATGTCATACAGACACAAATTTGAGCATAGCCATGACCATACAAATGTGGATCAATGCTAGATATACAAAAATCCATCACAACCTGGGGAAAAAGCAATGAGCTCTTTTTAAACAAATGCACAGGGTCTTCGTCTCATCTTCCACAAAGTACGATTTTATCCATGTGATTACAATGATCTGAGGTCGAACATGGTAGAAACCACTTGATTACCGGCCAATGATGTGAACTGTTAACAAGTGCGAGGGAGATCACCATTAATGTTAATGATTCTAAAGGTACCCTAGTACAATCTACTAAGTGTGAATAGATGTCTTGAGGTCAAACACCCAGTTGATTCTATCGATCAAAAATCAATGATGTGAACCTATGTTGAGAGCGAGAGAATATGTCATTAAGGAATACAGATCTCAAGGTACTAAATATTGTTTCTAAGGATATTTCTCAGATAACGAGCTGATGTCGATGGGGATAGTCTCGCCGAAGGAGGGCCATGATGAGTCCCACATCAATGACATGAAACTCGAAACATAGTTCTAGAATGATGTGAATGTAGTAACCATATGACTGACTCAAAGATACTGACACAAATACTGTGTAGACTGCAGAGGTAAAACTTCTTTAGATCCCCTTTGAACATCGGACATCATGACAAAATGACTTGGCAGCATGACTAGACAGGACAGACACATAATGCGATAGTGGACAATGCATTCTTTTGAAAGACTCAAAGTATTGGCATGACTCATGAAAGTGGATCGTCATGGAAATCAGATGAATACCCAATTGACTGACATGATTGTGCATACAAGTGCCATGTTCAAAGGTAACAACAAACAACTGCCATTTTTTTCAAAATGATTCCCTTCCCATTTCACCCATCATGATCGATGAGTGCCTATTTTTCGGTTTTATGAGTTCAAAGAGGGTAACAAACACTTGATTTAGCTTGTCATAAGACATGTCCAGTCTCACATGTTTTACGAACCTGACAGAGGAGGGGTTCGTTCCCAAAATAGATCTCTCAATGTTTAATTTAACGAGTCCACTAAAATAAAAATCGGTATCATTCATGTTTAGAGAGTTTGAACAAATACGAAAGAAGACTCCATGGGGGTCCTTTTTCATATGACTTAGTCTCTAAGGTCCGAAAAAGTGTAAAACCATACCTTAGAGAACTTTTCCAGTCATGATTGGCTGGAGTGTTCTTTTCTCGTAAATAATCCTCTCCGAACAAAGAAATAGATAACCTACCATTGAACGGACGACTCTTCAAATACTTTAACGAGCGTGAAGAAGACAAGATTGCTCGACAATCTTTTCGTATTTAGGGAGCCTGAAAAGGGTTTAAAGAGAACTCCATGAGGTTTCTTTACACAATGTCACTTTTTACGAGACTGGAAAGATTAAAAAATGGACTCAATGAATTTTTCATGTTTAAGGAGCCTGAAAAAGAGGTGAAAAAAGAACTCCATGACGCTTCTTTACACAATGTCGTATTTTACGATCCTGGAAAGAAACTTGAACTAGACTCGAAACTTTGATATTATATTTTAATGAGCATGAAAAAGTGTCGTAATAAACACTCAACGACCTTTTCCATTTTGTGAAAGTATGAAAAAGCCATAAACAAACTTTCCAAAGCTTCTTACTAAAGTCAACCTGCGGACGACTCATAAACAGGTGTTAAATGCATTCAAAATCAACATTAAGGGATTATGACAAATAGATTTCGACTAGAACATGATGTAATATCAAAACTATAGTAATTCAGACCCAAAAAATGTCTATATAAGGCAAGTAAATAGTAAAAAATCAAACATTTCACTATTTACCTCTAGCAGAGAGCACTTGGAGCATTTTCTAGCCAAATCTTCCATAGTTGATACTGGAAGTTTCCATTGTCCGTTTTCAGTCTCGTCAGTTGCAGGTAATAGCTAAGACCCTTATCTTTCATTTCATATCTTCTATTTTGGGATTTGGTGGGGTTTTGGGCCTATTTGGAAAGCCCTAAAATCCAATATGCGGGCACCACGGCTACCCCTTATGGGATATGTGGTACCACCCAAGAACCACGCCAAGAATATAGTGGACAGGTGGTGCCACCACTTGTCTCCAACAGGGCACAGGTGTTGCCAACCATGGAGAAGTTAAACAAATGATGTGGGGAACTTTCATTCATTCTTTTGATTGGAAATGACTCAAGGATGATATTAATGCATACCATTGTTGTTTTTGGCAGGTCTAGGCTTCCAAAATATGGTGATATGGAAGGAAAGAACACATGATGATGAGGATGTTGCCGCTGAAAGGAATCTAGTTTATATTGCCGCACTTCAGGACTATGAACTCTTAAAGTTATTCTGGACACCAAGCATGGTGTCCCACGAGAGATTATTGGAACACATGCTGAGAATGTGGAATCTAGAACAACAGTATTTCGAGGTGGGGGCACACATACTTACAGTGGAGGTAGAGGATATCTACTTCCTAACTAGCCTATTGAGACAGGGTGCCCCCATCTCATTGACAGGTTCCCGTGGCAGGGACATTACCACTAGAGAGCTCATAGATTGGCACTATGTACCAAGTACAGGTACATCGGGGAAGAAAATCCCCATCAGGGTAGTGACAGATAGGGCTCTACAGATTGTCCTATTCACCATGCAGAGGGTGGCAGGGAGCCAGGGTGTGCATCAGGCTTCCAGGGCACATATCGTGTATTCCCTAGAAGCTATGGCACTTACGTTGTTCAACTAGATGGAAGCATTACTTCCAATCTTCAAGTATTAGTTGACTAAATGTCGACAGAAAGAGATGAAGCAGTTCGGCTTTGGTTCCACCTTAGCTTGCTTCTTCTTTGAACGGGTCCCATAGATGAGGCCCCAAGTGAATTTCCAAAGTCTGAGAGCACGGGACCCTTGTATGCTGAGGTGGGTCCAGGTCGTGGCTTGCATAGGAGTGGGTAGGGGTAGAGTGAAGTTTGGTGATCCGTTCTTCAGATGGCTATGGGATCAGATGCTCTTGGTCAAGGACTATGCCTATGCAGGCACAGATTTTACAGGTGATCCTGACCTACCACTCCCACCTGGAGGGCAGTGGGATGACATTGGTAAGAAGAAAGAAACCCTAACAATGGAAAATGTATTTTTTTTATGTTTTATATTTTTTATGATAAGTGACGAGACCTATTTGTCTTCGTGCAGATGTTGGAGCAGCGAGGCCTAGATGAGCATATCCATTATATAGGCGAGCCGAAGCTCACTTCATGCCATAGGGTGATGATATCACTAGGGAGCTGGAAGAGAACCTAGAGCGGTTGACTCTGGACATCCCAGATGCTGATATAGATGACCTCTCAACTAGATATCAGAGATCTACGGTGGGAGTACTAGGCCGATTCAGCAGGATACTATGTAGGGTGGCTCAAGCAGTGATGTGCTATCATGAGCACCATTAGTGGATGAGACATATATACTAAAAGCTGATAGATTCAGGATTTTTGTATGATGATTTTGCCTGAAAGCCTATGTGCTTCAGATGAGGTTTCGGGACCTATTTTTGTAAAAAAAATTCATATATATATATATATATATATATATATATATATAGAATTTTACACAGTGTTTATATTTCTCAAATGGATAAATGCATTTTCTATGAGTTCTATGTGTCTTTAAATGTTTATTTACAATGTACCATGTTTGATTTAACATCATGAATGGCCAAAATGCCAATATAGGATGTAATTAGCCAATGAATCAGCAACTACATTATGTTCCCTAGGGATATGCCTATAGGTAATGGTTCCAAATAATCTTTCTAACAAACGTACCCTCTGAAAGAGGCGGAGGAGCACCGGGTTCCTAATGCTGTAGACATGGTTTAAATGACAAACCACGAGCTGAGAGTCCATCAAAACTACTAGATCACGGACATCCTGGGAGGTAGCTTCAGTCAGAAGACTGATGACATCTTCATATTTGGCGATGTTATTAGTAGCGGGACCTAAACAAACCACTCCTGAACTGACCAAATCTTCAGCTGGGGAGTAGAGAACCCAAGCAGCTGAGGCTAGATTCAAGGTGTGGTGGAAAGCACCATCAATGAAGCTGTAGAAATCCATCTGCATGACCAAAACATGTTATAAATAGATGCGAACACTAAAACTCGAAACCATCTTGAAAATACTAAAAACACACTGAAAGTCAATCAATATACATATATACAAGATACCATCCAAGAAAACCTAGGCATAGTACCTTTTTAGATACAACCCATTGCAAGGTTTCCCTAAAGGGATTCCATCATAATCAACTAACTCATAGGATCCTTTCTCTAACACCTTGGAAATAACGAAAGTTCCATACCACATGGACTTGAACTTACCCTTCCCTAGCTTGTCATATCTCTGGTCTTTGAAGACAGAAGGCCAAAAATAGCCAGCGCGAAGGATTTTCTGGGTTGTAGCCATCCTAGATAAATGACTGCCACATGCTCCAGAGTGGCAATCATTCATCATGTGTTCAGCCTCCTCATGAGTGAGGCATCGCCGAATAATGGAATCAATCCCACGTCTATACAAGGTATCATTTAATATAAGATAGTACTTCGCATGGTGATGGATGTGGTGACAATCATCATGAGATAGATGAGGTTGAAAAAACGGTGTCTAGAGATAAATCAGCAAATCTACATAGAAAGGATCAATAGTGCTAATTAGGAACAGGAATTCATCTAGAAATGAATCGTTGGGCTTAGATTCCATGGTAGCACAGGGAAGGTCACACATAAGCTTAGCAAAAACCAAGGATTTCTTTGATGTAGCCATGGAAAACTCGAGATCAAACTCCTAAAGGATGATGATCCAATGGGAGTACTTGCTCCTGAGTACCTGACGATTCAAAATATAGTACATCGGTTTCTGGTCTGCCAATACGATGGTAGTACGAAGCATAATGTAGTGACGAAATTTTGGCACAACAATGATTGTGGCCAAATCTATCTTCTCCACATGTGAATAACAGGTTTTAGAATCAATAAGATTCTTACTGGCATAATAAATCACATGCTCCTGACTGTGGAGATTGTACTGCACTAAAACCATGGCGATGGTAGTATCAGAGGCAACAATATACAAGAGAGATTCCTTTGAATAATCTAGGAGGTGTATCATGGGTGAATGAGTCAGAGCATGCTTAATATTATCAAAGGAACGTTGGGCTTGGTCATCCCATAAGAATGGAGTGTTATTCTTGAGGAGACGCATATAACCATGCATTTTCTCAGTGAAATTGCACATAAAATGGTGGAGAAAGTTTGCCTTCCCCTGCAAACTTTGGAGTTCAAGGATGTTGGTTGGGGCTAGTAGATTAATGATAGCAGCAATCTTCAAAGGATCGATTCGGATGCAATCTTTGGATACCACAAAGCCAAGAAAATGTCTCGTCTCAACGCAAAAAACACATTTATGTGGATTGAGTTGTATATTATAATGACGACATCTCAGGAATATGTCTCTAAGATGACCAGGATGGTCCTCCTGTCATTGTGAGTGAGTAGGGAGGTCGTCAAGGTACGGTTCAACAATATGTTTAATGTCATGAAACGTGTAGGACATCGCACGCTGGGACGTGGCTCCAACATTTTTCAATCCGAAAGGTAACTTCTTATATGCAAAGTTTCCCCATGGGAAAATGAATTGCATCTTATGTTGATCAGAGGGAAATATCTCAATCTGATTATAGCTGGAGAAGCCATCCATGAATGAAAAGATGGCACTTCCATCACAGTTGTTGATAATCTGATCGATATGTGGGGTAGGAAAGTTGTCCTTGGGACAAGATTTATTTAAATCCCTAAAGTCAATGCAAACTCTAATGGTGACCTGCTTTTTATTGACAGGGACAACGTTCAATACTCATTCCGTTAGAGGTACAGGATAAATAAAACCAGCTTTCAGAAGTTTCTCAATCTCAGCTTTAATAGTTGCGGCCTTCCTAGGATGGACTTGCCTAAGTTTATTCCTGATAGGTTTAGCCATGGGATAAGTTTTAATCTCATGGACCACAATGGAAGGGTCAATCTCCGGCATCTCTTCATAGGACCAGGCAAAAATATCACGAAATTCCTTAAAAAGTGCCTTATATGCTTCAGATTCATCTATGGAGTAGTTCTGCCCAACATGAACATGATCAATAACATCAAGCTTGGCTGATATGTCAAGTGGGTTCATCTGAGTAATGTTGCAAAGGTTTCCTTCAGAATTTGTGTCTTGCAAAAATATAGGACTTTGTGGAATGTTGACAATATCAGTAGGAAACAAGGATGCAAAATCATGGCTGCCCGAACTGGTATTGGGGAGGAACATGGATCGATGATGGTGGTCCTCCCAAATGGGCTCATCGGTATTCATGATCTCTATAATGGACTCATCGAAAGGAAAAGTCTCAGAGAGATAATCTAGAATTGAAATAGAAGGTTCTAACCAGTAGGGTAAATGGTAAGGATCCAAAGCCACTAAATGAAGGTCATCAGTATGATCATTGGAACAAGTTTGAATGGTGTCATACATAGCTTTGAGTGGGATCAATGAGGTGGACTCAACAACATTTGTGCCCTGGGGCTCAAAATCAAATGAGGTGATCATATGTACTGTCACGGTACCTGTGCTAGGAGTGGCGGGAAAAATCCACATAAGGGATGAATCCTTCAGCATACCTACCCCAATCGATTGGAAAGGAGGAGGGGACTGACCTAACATGGGGAAGTTGTTAGATATGGAAGTAGTAACATCCGACATACAGAAATCAAGCTGGTCAATGGTAACAATTCTCCTGAGATGCGGGAATTGGACAATTCGAAATACTGTTGAAGCAACAGCAGTCATGGCATAGAACCAATTCCTTCCTAAAAGGAGGTTATAATCCAAAGGGGTATCCACCACTTCTACTTGGATGGAAATGGTTTTTCCCCCCAGCTCGGCCGCGAGGGCTGATATGAGGCCATGGGGTTGGAAACCCCATCCATCAAAGGCTTTAAGGGTCGTAGGTGATGTAACAAGCTCGGGAGATCCAAGAGCTTTCCAACAAGTCAGAGATAACATCGAGGTCGAAGCTCCTTCATCTAGTACCATTCGAAAGACTTTCTTTCCCACTACTTTCGTAATGATCTGAAAAGCAAGTTTATGCGGTAATCTAGGTTTATAGTTCTCAGCATCGAAGTGAATCAAGTTAGTGTTATCTAGGTCTACAACTCCTAAATTTGTTAACAAGTTCTTGCGCTGTATGGGGCAACTTTGGAGTACTTCTAGGGTAGACATTACATAAGGTGCTTGAGCAAGATCTTCAACCACATTATAGAATTGAGTAGCTCGGGCATTGGGATTAAAGACAACCTTCTGAAGAGTACTCTTTGGTGGGCACAAAATCATGTCGAGAGTAGGCTTCTTGATAGACAAGGGAACAGTGGACGTGGATTCTGGATAACTAGTAGAGGGAGCTTTCCTGGAAGAAGATTGATCTTCTTTCTTATCTATGGGTTGATCATAATTCTGGCCTCGAGTTTGTAGATGGATGGTATCTGAGGACATCATACGAACTTCCTCCGATGAACTAGAGTTACCCTGGTTAGACATGTGGTCTACCAGTTGTTGTTGAGAGGGAAAGGGATCTGTAAGTACTGCAGGTGTGGGATTAGACTTCAGAAACTGGGAGATTTCATCCTGACGGAGACACTCCTTTGAGAAATGGTCACCACCGCACAATAGACAAGGATATTTATCCTTCCTTTTCCCTTTGTTGTTGTCATTATTGGTTGATCATGGGGTTTCCTATTGGTTTCCAGGTTTTTTATTTCAATTTTTACCTTTCTTTTTATTACCCGAGGTTTGAGTACTTTGAATAGAATTGACCTCAGCAAAAACCTTAGGAGCTGAAGGAGTAGCAATTTGGGTTTGCTTGGTAGGTTTCAATGTGGATGGGGATTGGATTGAACCAACAATCCCATCAACAGGTACTTCTGCTGGTGGCTTAGAAAGGTCAGTGCTGGGGTGAGGAGCTTGAGGAATCAGGTCATAAAGAGTCCCGAACTGGGAATAGACCAAGTCTAGGTACTGAGCTCGACTAATAGCCTGTTCTTCAGTAACAGCACCGCCCATGGCCACATCTCCAGCAATAGGAGGCAACAAGGACTTAGTGAACCAATCAGCTAATAATTGATCTAGAATAGGGGCCTTAATAAGCCTCCTTCGCCTTCTCCACTCATGAATGTGACCAGAAATGTAGGTGGAGGTGTTCTATCATAGAGAAGTTAAAAGATCAGTGCCCATTTCATAATGAATAGGGAGCTGAAAGTGTGTCAGAAATACAGTTGCTAATGAGCCAAAATCCACAAACGAATGTTGTGGGAGTTCAACGTACCACTTCGCAGCCGTACTGGTCAAAGTTCACTGAAAGAGTTGTAACCGAACGGAATCATCCATGAGGGAGTTCGAGGAACACCACAAATGAAAAGTCATAACATGGTTCCACAGATCTTCACGCTGCTTCCCATCGAATTTTGGAATATCCGATGCTAACTTTACCGGAATGGGAAGCCATGACGTATTTTGTCGAATGGGATCATTAATCAAGTTGGACAAATCAGGTAAGTCCAAATTTGCTAGAAAAGGTAACTGTCTATTTGGTTACACATACTGGTAATATTGATATGGCATATAATTACCAGTAGGGCCATAGGTAGACGGATAAATAGGTTGCCGTGAGGAAGAACCATCGGAGGATCCACCCATGGGGGATTGATTTTCGGAATTAGGACCGCTAGGACCACCAGGGCCTCTAGGAGGAGGACCGCCAGAGCCATTAGGACCACCAGGACCACCGGGACCACCAGGACCACCAGAACTATCAATACCACTAGGACCACTAGGAGGCATACCACTAGACCCTTCGGAGCCTCCAAGAGGTGGTAAACCTCCAGAGCCACCGAAACCACTAGGTGGAGGGCCACCAAACCCTCTAGAGCCATAAGGAGAAAAGATACTAGCTCCCCTAGGACCACTAGGATTGCCAGGACCATGAGGAGGAAAATTGCCAGATCCTCCAGGACCATGAGGTCCCCCAGGGGGAGGACCTCCATAAGGTGGTCCTCCCGCACCTCCCACAATATGTATAGGTATTCCTCCCATAGCTAGCATGTAAGACTAGTTGGGTTGCCCCCATGGCGTAAAAGTGTTACTAGGGTATGGAATTCCTGTAGGATTAGATGGATGATTACCTACAGGTATTTGATAACCATAACCACTAGAAGACTGAATGATAACAGGTTGTGCCCCCAAGGGCTGACCTGAACTAGATGGGGGATTTACCACATTAGTGTGGGTGGGAGGGACAAAAAATGTAGATGTTTCTATGTTAGAGGTATGCCCTTGACTAGGTACAACTCCAGTATTAGATAAAGTAGGTCGTGCCGAGGGTTTCTCCCTGGCATTCAAAGGTACTGACAAGACAGGAATTGAAGGTTGGGCCCTAGATGCAAAAGACCTGGGAGGATTTGGAACAGACATAACATAAGAGGTGAAAGGGGTGGAATTTTGACCTGGGCTGTGGGTTGTTAATGGACTATTTATAATCGGTTCAATGGATCTCATAGAATTGGCTAATGAACGATATCCCATAAGAAGGGATGTGGAACGTACCGGTGTAGAGCCTAATAGGTTATCAATCTACTTTTCTACCTCCTATGCATGGAGAATAGCAGCATGATATTTCCTGCGTTCTTCTTCACTCTCAAGAGAACTTACATGGGTGCCAAATGAGGTAATGGCCTGTCCAATAGGTGTCTCCCAAAAAGGAGCATTAGGACCAAAGTATGGACGGGTATCATCAACATGACCTTCCAAGGGAGGACAGAACGATGAATCTTCTCGGGAAGGATATTGGACCAAGGGAGGTGAGTGTGAAGAATATGGTGCTCCACTTTCCACCACAACATTATTTACCAGTTGGGAGGTGGTAGTAGCTCCTTGGTCTATATCTTCCATTGGATTTTCTCCTGAAATAGGAGTAAAATTAGGTGGCAAGCCCCATACTCTCCTGGACTGTCTTAACTCAGCCAGTTTGTACAGTTCCTATCTAACCTAGGGTCTGAAAATATAGAAAAAAACACACCAAAAGACTTCCCTACTCAAACTATAGGTCAAAACAAGCAGACTTAAAATGACAGGAGGAGTTCAAAAGTCAGGTCTCTCACTAGGATTTTCAAGCAGGTGCCACTCGCAATATACCTCGAGGGTACGTGCGTAGTAATCTCCCTGAATGCTATTTTCAGTGTATGGCTCCAAACAAGATGGCCAAAGGGATTTTCGCAGATAGATAAGGTACCCTAGTGGGGTCTCCCGATATACTCAAGGTACGTGGGAGCTCGAATCGGTAGTAGTGCTGTCTAATGCATAAACGTACACAAGGGGCCTTTCTATATACAATCGAGTATGTGAATTACCTTTCTATATACCTCAAGGGTACGTGAAAGGTCATTCGATATATCGACGGTACGTGGAAGAACCGCGCGAGCCCCAGAATGTAATGCTGACAAATAACGACAGCTCCTACGTTTTACGACACTTGAACACGTCTCTAACCTATCACTCAAGTTACTACGTAAATTTTAACCTACAACTAACGTTAATTTTAACTTGTACGGTTAGGTGAATGCATGATGTTTTGACAGAAAAGTAAAACCATGCAATATGCTTGTGCAAATGTTCACTTTACCGTTTAGTATGCCTACTTACGGGAGGGAAGAAAGTGTTTTTATTTTTGTTTCAAAACCAAAAATCATTCCAATCAACAGTCATGAACATCAAATCAAAGACAAGCAAATACTTTTACAAACAAAATTCTTCTTTTCGAAGAGAAGGGTGAGAATCTCTTTTCCTAAAAGAACAAAACCAAGCAAACCTATATGCCAATGCACTCTAACTTTTCAAATTTCTCAAAAACATAAGCAAATCTAACTTAAAACTACCATTTTTTTTATTTTGATCGAGATAGTCCTATATGCATGAGAGATGAAATATCATAAAGGTCCTGAAAGCTTGTAAAGCCAATCAGAAAACCCAAATCCAATGCTCAAATATGATGTCCTAATCTCAAGCAAAACTTTTCTTTTTTGAAGGAAAGAAAAAGAAGTTTACTATGCAAGAAAAAAATGAAATCTAGAAGCTAATCTAATGTTCTTCTTTTAGTATATGCAATGAAAAGAGACTTGAATGAACACCCTAACTTTCAGAAAACAAGAAATCCTTCTTTAAGCACAACCAACAAGCAAGAAGCGGATGAACAATCAAAAAGACTAAATAAACTTTTGAAATTCCACTCAAATAAATCTTAAACCATCAAAGCAACAAGCCACACACATTAGATTCAGTAACACAAGTTTGATAACAGAACTGAAAGCAATCAAACTTCCAAATTTTTACAAATAAAAATGAGGAAAAAGAGTTTTGGACTAATGCCCACCAGGCACTGCACTTCGTAGGTGTTGATAGAGTGTTTCCAAGATAGCATCGCTCCTTGCAAACCAGATACAGGCGGTGGCACCGCTTACTGCTCACTATGTTTACGTGGTGGCACTGCTGCTTGTACACAGCATGGGCGTGGTTCCCTGTAGATGGCCAAAACAAAAAAGAGAATGATGGATCAGATCAAAAAATACTAGATCAAGGAAAATACTATCGAATTGAATGTGCTAACAGAGCATAAAAGACCGAAATGACTCAGAGCTGAATAGATCTAGAAATTTCAAACCCAAATAATACAAATCAGAAAGTAGATATGAATAAAAAGAGTTGAAGAAAATGGAGCCTGGATTTGGATAAGAGTTGCAGACTCGGGAAGATCAAAACAACTGAATACAAATCCCCAGCGGAGTCGCCAGATTTGTTAGCTGGAACATTTCACCTCCTGCGGAAAGCAAGGTGTTCCACTGGTCTAAATGGTTTAGATCCAGAACAAATAGCGGACAGAGGTTGATAACTCTTCCTAGATGTTGTAGATATCTGGAATACAAGGCTTTGACAGTTCACCTGTGTACCTGCAAAAATCTCAACATGAAACGAATCAAAGAAACCAGAATATGATCTACTAATATATGCTAGTGACTAACGAATCTAGCAACATATATATGTGAAATCACAACAACAACATCATATGGGGGACAGAAATCAACTCGCATTAGAAATATGAAGAAGTTTACAACCAAGCCTTAGTGTTGACATGCATCTCCATGAAACGAGCTCTTCATCCCCAAAAGCTCCGACTCTAGCTCTCTATGCTCTCTCCAAATGATATTGGGCCAAGAATCAATCCAACAACATAACAATACCTTCAATGTTCTCCCCTCAACCATGGCTATGAGCTCATATTTATAGGGCTTTAATGGATAGAGATGGTTGAGAAATAAGTGGGTGAGGCTACCTCTAAGATCCTAGGATCAGGGATCTTGAGCTCAACCAACCCACAACAGTAGGGATAAGGGATATCTCGAGGCTTATCATCTAGAATCCTTGAGAAGCTTCTTTTTTTCCCTTTTTACCCAGGGTACTACGCTTCTCCTTCTATGACAAAGCGGTTCTGGTAATAACCGCCTATGGACCAAGGGCAATGGGCGGTGGCACCGCTTGTGGACAACCGATGAAAGGTGATGCAAGAAAGGGTACCACTGATGGATAAAGGGGCATGCACGGTGCTAGGAATTTGTATGACAGATTGATAGAAAACCATTTAGTGTCCACTCCAGAAGCTAGGATTCAGGGCAAGTAGGTATGTCAAATGTCTTATCACATGATGGTGATAGGATTTTGGTATAACATAGTCTCTATGCCACCATCCTTGCAATGCATCGGATTTAATAACATATTGTAGCTTATATGGAAGGCACAATTCAAAGGATCAACGTTTTCTTTAACCATCAATTTTGTAGTGGATGGCTCCATCTCAGTGGATTGGTGAGGTATTCTCCATAGGACAAACTTCATCTACTTTCAGGAGGTGATGATAGCATGGTCAAGTGGTGGGATTCCATAATCCAAGTATTGGAGTAATTATATTTTGTTGATTTTGTTTTGAAATACTTTCTAAATTTTCAACAATGTAGAGCATATTTCCAACTGGTATTCACAATTCAATTGATTCTTTGTTTGTGTGGGTTTATACATGAAGAGTTACTAAATATAGAAAGAAGAACATAAAGACTATGTTCATTGTGGTGTTGAAAGTCTATAGAGTGTTTATTTATGGTGTGATTAGGATTTATGGTTATATGCATCTTGTTGGGTTCATTATTTGATTTAGTTTTCTTTCTTTACAATCTTTCAAATGGACACAACTACATGTTCATATGACCACACAGTACAACTATGGGACTTGTGCAACTCAGAGACTGTCTTTCAGTTGAAAGTTTCTTTGTCACACATATTTTTTTTTTTAATAGAAATGATGATTTTTCATTAGCATCGAAATAAATTGTTACATAATCTTTTTTTGGTATATACCTCACTAGTTGATTTATGTCTTCTTTTTTTTCAAAAATATGAGAAAATTGAGCCTTGAATATTTTGATACATATCTTTTATATGAAATGTATGCAATGCAGTTGTGGGTTGATCTTGGACTGTTAGCTTGGAATTCATATCTATGAGGTTGCTAAACCTTATCTGTGACTATGCAAGAACTATCCTAGTGGACTACGACTATGTATCCTAGTGGGTTGTGACTATGTAAGCCCTATCCTAATGGGATGTGACTGTGTAGGAACTATCCTAGTGGGATGTGATGGTGTATCATAGTGGTTCATGACTATGTAATATATATCCTAATGGTTTGTGGCTATGCAAGAACTATCCTAGTGGGTTGTGATTATGTATCCTAGTGGTATGTGATGTCCTAGTGGGTTGTGACTATGTTGATCTCTCCTAGTTGGGCTATGGACTTTGATTTTCTCCCTCGGCATTAATATGAATTGTGGTAACCTATTCGAGCTAGGTCGTGTCTAATTTGACCTTACCTCTCTGGTTGTGACTTGTTTGTAGCCCATATTGAGTTGATTTGTGTTTGTGTTAATCCCTAAATGATAGGGGTATTCACACTTAGTGAATGAGTTATCTTGTTTACAATTGGTTACTCGGAGATATTGAATGCATCTAAAATAATTGAACTAAATATATTTATTTAGTGTGTCCCTCGACAATGTTGTTTTATCTCTCAAATTCCACATATCCAAATTATATGTTTTTTTGTCTACAATAAAGACGAGTTCTTTTACTACAACAAAGCTGACTTGTTAAATTACTTGTTAAAAACTAGACATGATAGGAATTGAACATAGGATCTACCTTTGGCCAATGAGTTTCTCTAACATTAAGCTTAACCACTTTAAATGTTGGGAATCCATAATGGTTTGTTTTCAAGGTGTGTATTGATATCTTAATAGTTCACCTTCGAATAACACTTTAGCTTAGGTCTCCTTCCCATCACCAACCACCTTCCCTAAACTCTAAATACTAAACCCCTAAACTGGTTTGTAGATGCGAGATTTTGTCATGTATAAGCATTAATGTTTATTTGATATGCTGCAGAACTACAAGTGGTTGTTTGTAATGATTTCAAGTAAAATTTTAATGTCTCATGCTTGTTTGTTTTTGATACAGACTTTGGCAACGGCTAGAATGTTGGCTCCATCTGGACCAGTTGGTCAAAGTTACTCGGGAGACTCTTGTGCAAATAGTGGATCCCCTGCAGCACCTTCTGCAGATGCACAATTGAAGGTTTATATCCAACTTTGTCAAATATTCAAGTTTTGTAGTGTGAATGATAAATGTATTTAGAATGTAACTCAACAAAGCTCAGCAAAACTATCAGTAAACATCATGTTATGTATTAGTGTCCGTTGGATTTTGTTTAGTGGTTGGGATGTGGCACTGCTATGCAAACAATCCAGTTTTAAATCTTGGTAGGTGTAGAGCCATTGTGTGTGTGAGGGAAGGTGTCTTACCTATTGTAGTTGGTTTTCCTTCAACAAAGGGGCTAAACATGTGTGCCATGCCAAATTGATTCAAGTGGATAATAGGATACTTTATTGTCTTGGAATTTCAGAATTTGTTTATATTCTATATTCTTCTAGTAGATAATTAATTCAACATTTATTAATTATTTGTATATGTTGCCTTATGTGTCTCCAGCAAGTGCTTGGCACAATTTTCAAAAATATTGGAGATAAATAAACATGTACAATTGGTTTATATGAACTCTGCTGCATCACACAACTATATCCAGAAGTAATTTTCTCAGAGGATTTTATGCCATTCATATATTAATGGGATGGATTCAACTCCACTAACATTGTGAAAGAGTGGTTGCAGGATTGTTCAACCAATAACTGCTTTATATATTGTATCAAACAAGATTATTTCTAATGCAAGTAGACATGTTCTCTCAACTCCAAAATGCAAGTGAATCATTTCGCACATACATCAGAGATGGACTAGCACAGGTTCTGTTGTCATTCTTTGATATTTGCTTGCTGTGTTTACATCATCAAATGTTGTAGAATTATTTGTTTGTGTTTTATTCTGTAGATGGAAAAAAACCAGCTGCTGGTAGGACACCATCCACTGTATCTATATCAACATCACCTCCAGTATCTCCCAATTTGTCTTCTCCAAAGCTTGCGCCTCCATCCCCTTTAAATGAAAAATTGCAGTCAACTAGGCTAGATAACATAAATCCCAAAATCCGAGCTTGTCCTGAGAATGCTGATGTCAATGGAGGATCCAACACTATGGCTACTGATCAATTTGATTCTAGAAATCTTTCCCTTATATGGAGTCAAGAAGAAAGAGATGAACAAAATGTTGGTTAAGGAGATATGTTCTTGTTAAATATGCTTTAGGTGTAGTCTTTTGACTTCTAATATTAATTAAATATTGAACTAAGGTGTTGAGAGCTAATTGTTTTTGAAGGTGAAATTGAACAAATCTTTGGCCATTTCCAATAGTGTGATTTCTATGAGCCTAAATTTCTTCAAGTCATGCTACAAGTTCCGATGTTAAGCTATAGGTTGATCATATTCTATGCTTGGGGAATGAAATCTTAAAAGTAGAGAGATATAAGCATGAAAATAAGAACAATAAAATAAAAGAGGCACATCATCTCATGAATTGAAACTGTTAATTCCACATATTTTCTTTATTTATAGCAATTGGATTGTACATTTAAGTAAAGTAAGCTCGACGACAAGAGCTATTAAGCTGGGATAAGACAACTATTCTATGATAGATTCTAACTTCATTTTAAACCAAATACACTTGGAAGGATAGCATAATAAACACTTATCCTTTCCAAATAATTTGTGGAACATTAGGAAGATCATTTGAATATCATGCAAGTGAGCTATGAGTCTCTATATTTAGAGACTACAGTAGTTGCCTTGAATATACAAGAGAATGATAAAGCTCCAACTATACTTCCCTTGACTAGCTACAAGTAGGATAATATTACTGCAAGGTATGATACCAATACTACTACAATTACAACTTGTAGGAATTATACCTAACAAATCTCTATCACCAAACATACATTTTAATAAACCGTAGGTATCTATAATAGAACACACATAGGATGCAAGGATCCAAGTAACGCTGCCCAAATTACTTTTATGAGTCTGGAAAGGGCTTAACTATGGATTTATACCATTACAGGGGAAACACAAAGGAAGCAATTGTGACCACTCTCTTAAAGGACCCCATAAGCATGAAACCATTTTGAATACCTACCACCCCCACTTTTACCCTAAGGAACTACGCTCAGAATTCAGTCGTGTAACATTTTTTGAGCGTGCATATAGGGGTTGACCAACAAATTATTACTATAGGGCACACGTCTCTGAGGATTTTATACCATTACCTCAACCTGATCTTGGGCCTGAGACTATAACACTGCACCATGTATAATTCTTTTTTAAGCTATACAGAAGCCTGTCGGTTATAATCCGACGAGCTGTGTCCCTAGTTTGACGTGGTTTCCATGAGTCCGACAAGAGCGATCCTTCAAACGCCGTTGGAAAACTGACGAGCTATGTCCCTAATCTGACAAGAGTGATTTGTCAGACGCCATTGAAAAAATGACTAGAACCCGTTGGAAATCCGACAACCTAAGCATCACACAAATGACAAGGTGAAGTTGGGAAATTCAAAATTCACCATCAGAGCAATGACTAAAGAGTCATCGGACATTTGATACGTCTCTGTCGAAAATTCGACAAAGCATTCTTTATGTCATTAGGAAAGAGGATTCAAAAATTCGACAAGGTTTGGCATGTGGTCGAATATCTGACGATATTCAACAGATGACAAAAACAATTATTTTTGTCAAATTACTGATAGGATTCTGACGGATTTCAGACATGGAAGTTGTCAGATTATGGGCTCAAATTTTGTTGAGTGCACAGATAGTAGAGTAGAAGAGTCGATCCAGGATGTGTGTGGATCAGTAGGAGTAGTATAAGAAGAGCATAAAAATAGAGAGCATGAGAGGAAGAAAGAGTGTGAGCAAAAAATACATATCTCAAAACAGTCTACAATTAAGTCGCAGACTGCAAGGTGCCAAATATTTCAGATGCTAGATGAAGAGCACCTTGGTGGTTTTTACCGAGATGGGTTTCGACGTTATTTCTTGTGTCGCATGAATGTTGAATATTGAATGTTTAACGGTTAATGTTGAATGTTTGATTATCTTGCATTGTTTATAGTTATTGCTTGAATGAATGTCAAAATATTGATGAAAGAAGTGAATGAATGAATGACTAAAACATCATCGAAGCATCTTATATTATTTCATGTTTAAAGTTGTTAATTCGTAATACTGTCGCACCATTGTCATTTACTATTAAGGAATCATCTTCGTTGCACTGTTGTGCCAGTTGTTAAGTTGTCAAGGATGGCGGTTGTGTCGCATTGTTGCACCACTGTCGAGCTCGTAAAAGACTCCATCCTTTTGACTTTGTCAAGCACCTTGGTTGTGCTCCAACGGACTGTAATCCCTCTTCGACTACAAAACATGGTTATGAAAATTACACATTAAGATATCTCGGGTTAGACTGTGCCTCCCTCACAGGTGTTGTCAGCTAAGCTTGCTTCGTTGGGTCGATGTAATTGGGTGTTTTGTTGGTTTCGTGGGTTGCGAGAGTGGGGAAAGGTAGGCCAACAATACTGAAAGTAACAATTATTTACAGAGATGCAAAGTTCACCAAAATTTTTTGGAAAGCTTTATTTAAATGCTTAAATACTCAATTAAATTTTAGTAATCCGCATATCACCCACAGACTAAAAGAGTAAACCAAAATTTGGAGGATATGCTTAAAATGTATGTAATAGATAAACCTGGTAAATGGGAAGAGTATTTACATCTTGTTTAGTTTTCATATAATAATCATTTTCAAGCTTCAATTAAATTGAGTCCGTTTGAAATACTTTATGGCTGAAAATGTAATACTCCAATTTCTTGGAGTAGTCAAGTTGATAGACTAATATTAGGTCTTGAAGTATAGAAATATATAAAACTAACAGTGAATCAGGTACATCATAACTTGAAGATAGATCAATATAGAAGAAAAAGTTATGCAAATTTTTTAAAAAAACTCCAAAGGAGTTCCACGTAGGACATTATGTTTATTTAAAGGTGAAACCGAGGAAAAGTTCCTTTAATTTGGGAAAATGTGCAAAATTAGCACGAGGTATTGTGGACCTTTTTAAATACTAGCGAGGGTCGGACCAATGGCCTACAAATTGGCATGACCACCTATAGTACAAGAACATAATATTTTTCATGTTTTATTATTAAAAAGATATGTTCTTGATACTGCTCATGCGGTTCATTGGAATGTTATTTGGGTGGAACACAAAGGGGAATTTCAAGTGGAACAAGAATGTATCCTCGATGAAAGAGAAATCATTCTCCGAAAACGTACCATCGGACAAGTAAATGTGTAATGGAATCACCTTAGTCCATAAGAGACTACTTGGGAATTGGAAAACAGTATGCGAGAAGCATATCCAATTCTTTCCGAGAATAATTTAGAATAAGTTTGAGTAACACCGATGACTATGTAAATTTTAAAGGGGAGGTGTATGTAATATACCAAAGAACCCAAATAATTACTTGAATACCTTACATTATTATTTTATTATTGATGTTTTTTGTAAAAGAATATTGAACAAAATATTAATAAACAATGAAATCAACTCAAAGTAGTTGTTAAAAGAGTGTTTGTTGACCAACAAGGAGAAATGAAAAATGTTGAATAAAGAACTCAAGTGGAAAGACTGATGCTTAAAGACTCCTCATCACGACGTATCCTCCCTAAAAATCAGGTCAAACTCAAGTTAAAGTATGATGTAGCAGGTGGCTCATAAATGCCCAAAGTCCTAGGAAAATAATATAAAAATAGAATCCATCTAATGAGAAAGAGGATGAAGATGGGAGGGGAATGGTACTATCTGACTCAATAGTGGAAAATTAAGTATTCATAGTGTTTGTCCTTGTGGTTCAATAAACAAGCTTTGTTTAGAGCAAGTGATTTGGCTACTATGGAAGTTAGTTGGGTGGAACAACTACCTTCAGATCTAATTTTCTTGAAGTATTCAGGTTCCACTCTAGATTTCCTATTTTGATTTAGAAATTTTAATTTATCTATTGTGATATTTTTTGTACATTTTATATAAATATGTGTTACATTTTATATTTTTTTTTTTTACATTTTTGGTTAATACGTCTGTTCATACAAAATAGAATAATAAATCCTTGTTAAAGTTTTCATTTGATAAGCATGTTCATGCACATTAGAATAGCAGAAATTATTCTTATACATAAATTAGGATAAGTATAACGTTAGGTGCTCACAGAAGCATACATACATATGAAAATATATATATTATATTATACACATCACAATAACAAAGTCGGAGGCTGTAAAACCAAATGCAACAGTCTTATAACAAAGCCGAGATGATTAGATGCATAGATGAAAACAAAGTGAACATGTCCATTACAATTATTATGAATTACATACTTACAGATAAAAAGAAAATTACAAAATATCAGAACCTAGAGGCTTCTAAAAACAAAAACGATTATACATCTAGCAAAGCCTAAAGGTTGATACAGAATAAATTTTCTGTAAACTGTGCAGAGCCGATAGGCCAAGTAATCTAGTAATCTAATTCTAGAGATTAAATGCTAAGACTTTTTATATTAAATCGAGCAATGCAACCGGATCTGTGTTTATACATCAATGCAAACATTTAAATACACAGAGTTAAATCGTTAAGGAATTAAAGCCAAAAAGACCTTAACCCAAAATAAGTTATCAAAAACTGGAAAAGCCTTCAAATGAAGAATACAACGAAGAGTTTAAAATTCAAGTTTATGGAAAGGCCATGTTATGCCTATACGGCGAGAGTCCATTCTTTTTTTTTTCATAAAAAAAGTTCTTATATATTTGATATATAATAAAGGTATCACCAGAAAATTACATAAGGACGACTTGTCATCACTTGTTCATAACTGTACCCACATCTACTTACTAGGAAGTTCTGACTTCTACCCATAACACCCTGCGAGAGTCCATTCCTTGTTCAGTCATGGTACCCTTTTTAAATCATTGAAGAGTCCGCAGAGAAACAAAACCTTTGCATACCTGTTATTTTTTGAAGACCCAGATCTGTAGAATTCGAGGGGGTTCAATGTAAATCCACGCATTGTAGCTGAAATACCTAAGTGTAAAATCTGTGAGTTAGCAATCCTTGGGTAAATAAAATATTTCTTTTATATAAATGCTAGTAGAGTTAGGGTAAGAACTTACTAGATTATTTTTTTGAAACTGAGTCGATAGATTGGTTGGGAACCAAGCTATTTCCAAAACAGAGCGTCGTCTCATCTGTAGTTCTTTCCACATTGCCAGCTTGGAATATCAAATAACCTAAACAAGTAGGTATAAATAACAGAGACAAGTTTGATGTAATAGCTGGGAGAATACCTTCTACATTGTAAGACCTTTAAATAAAACAACGAACTCTTAAGATTATATTCACAGAATTATCTTTTGCAAAACTTAATGTCAATGATCTACCAACCAAACTAACGACTTACCTATCGCATTCATGAGTGTTGGTATTGCCACACTCCAAGAAACTCGATAGTCAAATCCTTCACAAACTGCATCAAGATTTTACAGTTCAACCAATAGCAATTTAAGAACCAGGAAAAACAAGATATTAACACTTAACCAGAATTCTTTCCTCTGCATAGTTAGGGTTTAAATTACTGAACGTTATATTCAGAAAGAACAAGACTCCAAGAAAACTATCACCCAGCGGGATAGAAAGGAGAAAAACCTTGATAGAGGTCGTTTATGAAAACAGGTCAGGATTTTCAAGAAGCATTAACCACACCATCGCTTTTTGAAGGACACCAAGGCAGGTAAATGAAACATAATGGTCTAATCTTCATCAATGATAACAAATTAGAGAAACTAGATACAACCTAGTCTAATCTTCATCACATCCAATACCATAAACATTGAATAATTCCTCATTAAATCATAACAGTTATCATGATATATATATATATATATAACGGAGTGAGCTAGCTATGGAGCAATCCTCCCTCCATCGGACTGAGGAGGAGCAAAGTCAACGCTAACTTTGCGACTTTGCTCCTCCTCCGTCAGATGAGGGAGGATTGCTCCATAGCTAGCTTACTCCTATATATAACCAATAACATCACACAAGCACTACAAATATTCCACTTAAGTAAACATACATACAGGCATGCGCAAGTAATTCTATACTACATCACTCATATATACAAAATGGATAATATATACTACCATACATACAAAAACATATCATATGATACCACATAAAAATTCTATGTATACACTTTCTACAATACTTATATCTTACTAAACCTTCCCATCTCAAAGGTTATGAGGCTTCCCCTTTTGTCAATTTCAAGACCTTGCCCCACAATTGTTCTTCGGAATTGTAAGGTTTATGTGGTGTTTATGTGCATATGTAAGGTTTATGTGCATCTTTGATTTCTGATCTTTGTAGCTTCCTTTTCACTGCACTTTATTCTTTCATATATATATATATATAATTTACACATACACACATATCATTTACACATTTATCATAACCTCAATTCATCAATGAAATGCTCGCACACTTGCAAAATCACAATAAATCAAGAATAAGAGAATTACAAGAATAACAAATAGCCATTCTTGCTTCCCAATTCGATATTCCACTAACACACACTTGATAAGTTAGGATAATGATAATGCCACTTGGCTTCTTAGACACAAGCATCCACAAATGACCAATAATGCAATAATAAACATACTACATGCATAAAATGAAATAAAAGAAGACTAGAAAACACCATTTAGACAAGTGTCCCATTTCTTAAAATAGACAAGGAGTTACTCAATGGTAGTAACCATTATCTTTTAAGTGGTAAAATATGCACATGCATAAAAGTATTCCTTCAAAAAGAAGCAATACAGGCTAGAAAGAGTATATTACCCATTAATAACATTCATATTAGTACTTGTAATATTACATCATTTTTACATATATATCATACTAATACATCCATAAAATACTTCACAATTATACTTGTAATTATTCTATTATACTACATATAATATATTTATTTAAATTATATATACATTACATATATCACATACATTGATCATATATATACACACTATTATATATATGCATATATTACACATATACATCCTATTAATATCTACATAACTACACTAACCTTATATACCATATAAACACAACTCACTACTATGAGTACATATACTACACATATGTATATTATAAACTTCCTATATAATATACATAGGCCAAGGAAACCAAGTGACCAAGGGAAGGTTGAAATGACTCAAAGAAAAAAGAAATAAGGTTTCTAAGAATAGACCATCATTCCATCAATCCAGTTAAAATAAGTTAAACATTCAGCCTTTTAAAATGATGTAATAATACACTGCAATTTTTTTTTCGCAATTTGCACGTACAAAGTTAGGAAAATGTAACAAATAGATTTACACTTATAACTAAACATGAATTTAAATTTAATCTAAACATTAAATCATCATCTATAGGATGCTACCTGAAGCCATCTAATCCATTTATAAATCAGATTACAATAATTGCGAAATCAGAATTACTACACTAGTAAAACTAGAATTGCATCACTTAGCAATTATAGAATTGCAACACTTATTAAACCATATAAGAAGGATATAATTTACAGACATTTTAACATTATAAAACCCACAAATTCATGGATTTCATATACAAGCATATAAATCATTGAAAATCGGATCAAAGATCCAACATAGCACACAAAAACTAGTTAATTTCAGTGGAAATATCATCCGATAAGCATCTGATTCCATGCAAAAAGAGCATATCATCCTTTGGGTCACAATGCATAAATCATGGTATAAATAACACAATCAATTACAACCATAAACATAATCAAATCATATCTAGTGAGAAACAACCAATGCATTCAAGTTTTCAAGCAGAAACTACCTCAACAAGTGCACAAAAAACTCAATAAATTCATTCATGGATGAGATCATCCACTAAGAGTGAATTTGGTATACAAACAATTGAAAATAGACATGAATAAGAGATATGTAATCTACCATAAAAATAATATATACAACAACTAAGATTCCCAAAAAATTGCAAATGTAAACCATTTGATCTTGCATTTGATCATTAACAAATTGAGGATCTATTCAATGGGGTTTATAACAACCACCAAGGGTGTATTAGAAAAGATTAAAAAAAATGAAAAAATAAATAACATATTTCAATATTACATCAAGATCATAGAGAATACACTAACTTCCAAGCAGTTAAACCGTGCAACTTGCATTTGATCATCAAAATGGAAATTCACATGCATAAACACAATTAAGCTCAGCCATACAAGGTGCAATAGAATAGGGAGAAAATAATATAAATGTATATTTCAATCATATTTGATAGATATAAAGTACAAGAAATATCCTATGAGGAAAAACCATCAATCTGCATATTTAGATTTGCACTAAAAATCACTTTCACAAGTAAATCCAACTCAGTTTCCATGCCTGCAGTAAGTCAAAAAAATCTTCATATAAACATATGAAATAACATAAAATAAGTCACTTATCATATTAATGTGCAACTGGCATCTATCGGTCGACTTTCTACCAATCCTTTGGCATAACTAAGTCAAATCCTCTTGGACAAGACACCCTTGAGCTAAGGCCACATATACACAAGAAGAGGTGCACTCAAGAATAGCTCAAAAAACCATTTTGAGAAGAAAAATTATATTACTCACAACCTACTTTCCCATCCACTCCACTACGAAGTGCAATGGTAGTCCATTAATTACCATTGTACATTGGGACATCACCATTCACCATGAAGAGTTATGTCTAGGTCTAGGACAGATAAAAGTAGTGGAAATGGAGGAACTACACAAGAGATGTCTAGGATTACATCAAACACAACACAATATCATAGTTCCTTAAAGAACATATCTCTCACACATAGCTTAGCATACATGGCTTCCCAAGCTCACCCAAAAAATTACATGAATTAACATGAATATTGATAGATTTCCATTTTCAAGGAGATGAAACATGGGTTTATAGACCAAGGGAGGAAATTCCAACCCAAGGGGGTCAAATCAAACCAAATCAAGAAAACTTAAGTTACCAAAAAGAGGTTAACTAAACACAAGAAGCTAACTCCAATTCGACCAAAGTGACTCAAATTTCGAGGAGAGTGAATCTAAGACATTCAACCCAACTCCAATTCACATAGGGACACATCATACATGAAGAGGAACTCAAATTATTGAGGTGAGGTGTTACAAAAACCAAGGAATCTTCTCGCTTGATATAAAAACTAAGTTATGATGAAGGAGGAGTTACATGTTTCACATGCACTCGATAAAAATAGCCAATGTGGGAACCTTTGTGCAAGTGGGGGTTACAAAACCAAGCATAACCTACAAAAAGGAGTTACAAAACCATCAAAGGGGAACATTCAACAACTGGTATCCACACAATCACCAAGGAGAGTGCATTCACGAAGGAAGGCCAACTAAATAATAAATGAAGCTCAATAATACCAACATAGGCTAAAATAATCAAAAGTTAGGTCTCTTGTACAATGTTTGATTGACGATGAACTAATAAAGTCACCAAGGCATAATTACAAACTAGGATAAACAAACTTAGTACAACAAGTACTAAAGTTCCACGAATGTCCCCATTCCCCCTCAGACTATGTATTAAGGCCTCCCATACTCTTTTAGTGGTCCTCATTATATCAATTGCTTTTATTAATTAATTATTTAAAACAACAACAATACCCTTGTCCATATTATATGTACATCATCGGGAGTCATCCTCCATGAGACTTGTTGTGTCAAGTCTAGAACTTATGTTGTATTAATTTAAGATACTCCCTATGAGACTTGTTGTGTCAATTCTAGAACTTATGTTGTATTAAGTTCACTAACTTATTCCACGTTAAGTTAAAGAGCTCTTGGTGTATCAATATAGGACCTTGATCAAGTCCTATTATGGATATATGATTGTACTAGGATCTTATGGTTAATATCACGACCTTATGGTAAGGTCTGAGACTTGTGTTGTATCAAGTCCAAAACTTATGTTGTATTAAGTTTACATGACTTATGTTCTATTAATTCCTGAGGATATACTATGTGATGTATGGATAGTCATGGTCAATAGGTGATACAAGTCTCCTTTAGGGATTTGATACCCCTAGAGTGATTTACTTTAGCATGTGACTATGTGACCTGGGGTAATACATATGATCATAGGTTCGAAACAATTCTTATGAGTATGATATGATATAGAATTAATGAGAACACATATGTGTCATGTGGAAAAATTAATATGAGCACAGAGATAGAGAGAGAATGTGAATTTGATAAGACATTAGTTGAGTCTTAGTTATGATCAAACAAGTTTAGTTAATTAAGGAATAAACTCATTAATTTATGCAAGTGGTTGATGAAGATGACACTAATGGAGAAGCACTAGTTACATTCAGTTCTGTTCAGTTCCATTCAGTTCTATTTTGTTCCATTCAGTTCAATTGAGTTCAGTTAAATTCAGTTCTGTTCAGCTACATTCAGTTATGTTTAGTTATATTTTAGTTCTATTCAATTGCATTCAGCTATGTTTAGTTCCATTCAGTTACATGAAATTCCATTTAGTTCAATTCAGTTCGTTCAGTTAACAACTTAGTTAGAGGCAGTTAAACTCAATGAATTGATGGAGGGCTCATATATTCTTAGTGGGAGATAATTATGGAGTTCCAATCAACACCAAGTTTGTAGGGCCGCATGGTTGAAGGTGATACAATGTTCTTAGTGTTAACAAGTTACTGGAGCATGCAAATATTTGCTACCTTCTTTGTATAACTAATTTTGGCCTGTTATTAAAGTGCTATGCACCTGGAAACACCAACAAAATGTTCCATTTGATCTCTCCTATCTTGTGCTCTTGAAAAAAAATATTCTATTGTGTTTTAATCATTCTCTGTCGATTATCAATCATACTCTAAGATTGTTTGTTGGGTTTTTTATCCTCTGAATTAGTGAAGGGTTTTCCCAAGGTATATCCTATGTTCTATGGTTACATTTATTTCTGTCTTTGGATTATCGACAAGATATATTTGCACTGTAATCATGGATTAAAGTTTTAAAGTTCAAGTTTCTTCATATTTTCTCAATCACTAACAGTCGTGACACCTAGTTCCACAATAATACACAATTACAAATTGCATATTCCCAGGTCTTAAGACATGAGGTATTACATAATTTAGAGGAAAGATCAAACACTAGATTAAACACTTACCTTTGTCTAGATGAAACACTTACCTTTGCACCTTTATACTGCCCCATTTTTCCCACTTATTTTCCACCATCACTCCATGTATTCCGTTTGGTGGGGTGATGGTCAGTTTGACATCCCTCCCTACATACTTCCAGGGGGATAACACCATCACTCTCTGCATTCCTTTAGGGGGAGATGGTCGATCTATCCTTGATTTTCAGGCATCATTTCAAGGGGATCATGTGCATGACTTGGATCCAATTCACCTAGAAGGGGAAATCACACACCATATCAATCCCATCCATCACTTGGAGTCTAGATTAATCCTCCACTCACCTATTTATTGAGTCCATTTGATGAGGAAGGGAATACTCTTCTTATGCATTTTAATGTTGATGAAATCATCTGGATTCTCTAAACTATGGTAATATGCTTATTGTTCTGAGTTAGGGAAGGTCTAGATCAAGAAAGTTGAAACAGATCTACAACATCAACTCAAGGTATCATATGATGTATGTCTCTCTTTTTTATCATAAATATAGAAATATATTCCCCCCTCCAATTCATGATGATTATGGCTATGTATGTTTCAAATCCGTATGATTCATGACATGTGTATGCTAGATATGTTCTTTCTTGAGTATATAAGATTATATATAGATCATATATGCTTAGATCTATATGTTTATGTTCATTCTCATTCATATTTCTATGTGTTAGAAGGAGTTGAGAAAGGTTTTGGTATTTCTTTGTGTGCAAGGTACTAGCTAAGTGGAGTTGGAGCCAAATCCATCAAGTCTGCAATAGTTGGGTTTATCTTCACCAAAGGAACTCACATAAGTTAAGGTATGTCCATACTTCTCCTCTCTCTTCCCATTTTTTGTTTGTGAATGAATGCTTGATCTGTTCCATGAATATCTGGTTCTAGTGGAATGATTCATATTAGTTTATCCCGCAGTCTATCTTGGATCACGGAAAGTATCCAAGAGAGTTCTCACTTGTATATGGGAGAAAACTCTACAAGAATAAACACACACACACACACACACATAATATCTTCCATTATGAGCATTGTGGTCATGCCATATCTCTGGGCCAACCATGCTAATAACATAATGTTAGCATTAGTATTATTTAGACTAACATAGACGTATATATACATATGTGTGTATGTGTGTAGATATATAGTAGCTTCTGCTATCCCACAATAACTAATTGATATAACTTATGTATTAACTCATACCTAACATGTAGTGGGATTAATGTTGTGACCACAATTCTTCCCTGAAGCATGGGCATACCTTACCAATGAACAAATTCAAAATCAAGGGGGTGGTTGAACCCACACACCCACAAGATATCATATTCCTTCCATGCTAGAATCCATGTTGGATCCCATAGAGGGAAGATTCCAAACTTGACCGCAACTAAGATAGCAATAACTATCCAATGAACATTTCACAATGGTATTTTTTATTTAATATGAGGGAAATTACTCCTTAATACTCGGAGAGGCACCTTCCAAGAACTCCATTACTGTCTATATTTTTTTCCACCTTCACACAATCTGGTTGCTTGAATGGGGAAATGGTAGTCATTCCAATATTTCATAGAAGTCGTCCATAAGCTCGAACCCCTTTCCACTTCATGTAGAGGTAGAAGTTTAGGTTTGGATTCCAGAGGAATGTCGAACCATGGCCTTTCCCATTTTCTTTGGTCACTTCATTGATCGATCATAGTGTTTCTAACTATCAAAGGCTCGCATGGGAGGTCAGCCATTGAAAGAGGATCTCCCTATATTCTTATCATGACAGTATACACACTCCTCTTTTGAGAGAAACTACCCTTTTGAAAACACAAGGTAAGTCCATATGAACTCCATGTTTGATACAACCAACAATTGGCATTAATTTTCAACTTCGATAGGTTTAACATCAAATTTGACAGGTCTAGACCTCGACACAACCTCAAAAGGTTTATCACCTAGGCATGCATCATCGACATTAGCATATTGACATGACTACGACAGATTTTCCCTATGTCTTCTACTCGTCTATAATGGTTGAAATTTCGAACCGTTCCAACTCCTTTGTAACTGAACGTAACGCATAGACACCTGAGCATTTTAAACACTCTATATAAACATGTTGATGGATTAGGTCCTGTCACTAAGAGGGAGGGGGTGAATCAATGACACAATTTTAAAAACAATTTCTTTCACTTTATAATTTGCAAATGTAACAAAAAAATTTGGACTCAAATATTTATCATGGAACCCAATAGGGAAAACCACAAACTCATTTCTATTAACTGCAAAATTGTGTTTACAATTTACAATAGAAGGAAGATTTTTTTCTTCCTCTTTGGATCAGCACCAATTGATCAGGATGCACCCAAACCCCTATTTAGTCAATTACAACTTAACAATGAAGCACCTACTGCCCTGCAAGCACCAACCTGCCCTAGCTCCACCCTTCCACCCTTTGAATGTTTATTTCCTTTAATTCTGGAACTTCAAATTTGTCTTGGACTTCTCAGGTTGCTACAAAAACTTTTGACACCAAGACACACTCTTCTATCAATTCGAATATTCATATTAATACTTCATCCATGTCTCTCTTCAAACTAAAAAGACGCATCTCACAAACACGCCTTTTCAGAACATTATGCTATTTCAACATTTGCACCTCTTCAAATCTCTTAAATTAATTATAACTTTGTTTATGGATAATATGCTTGTGTTCATGCTCTGATAAAAACCCTGTTTATTTTCTTTTATTAAATTTCTGCTTATTTTTCTAACAACATTCCAATAGCTTTTTATTTAGTTCAAGAAGTGACCATGCCCTGCATTTCCAAGTAGCCTCTCAAACTCATATTTTCAACTTTGGTGATCCTCTAGAATGGAATTTATGCCAAATAATCCAAAAAAAATGGAAGTCTTACTACCAATCAAAATAACTAACACGCCAAGCCCATGAGTGCTCCATGTGACCATCGTGTCAACATAATTCTATGGATGAGATCATCTTCTTGGTGAAATGTTGTCACGTTTTCCAAAAGCATAGGAGGCTTGACAAGTCATCTCAGACTTCAGGATGATAACAACTCATGTTGTCCAAGCACCTAAAGGCCCCACCATACCTTCTGTGAATTAAATTTAGAGAGGCTAGGCTTTATAAACAGAATGAAAATAAAAATAAGTTCCAATGTGGGATAAATTCCATTAGTCACATCAATCTCCACCGTCGATTATTTAATTCGACGATCCCTGAATCTCCTTCCTAATTGAAACGATGTAGTACATCCTGCATAAGGATCTATGTTAATAAATCAAGCATCTCGTTAATCTTGTACAGGTCGGTCAAGATTCTTCCTTCAATATGATCATATATCTGCCAGAAAATAAAATGTTCGAGTTAAGCTAGTAAGACTCAAAATTAGTTGATTGGATGCTTGACAATAATGATTTTCCTTTTATTTTGGCATGATCTTTGGCCGCATGAAAGTTGCCATGAAACTTCAAAAGAGAAGGTGCTCGATTGATACGCTCCCCAGGTTTCCGTGTGGACTCTTGAATGCTACTCTCTATCAATTCTTCCCCTAATAATTTTGATGGGCTTAAACGCTTTGGAGAGAGAGCACAAATTCGACGTTGCTCAACCCTGACAACAGGAGGAATTGGTGTTGCATAAACATCACCAGCAAGTTAGATTTCCATACGGCTTGTGTCAAGTGGAGCTTCAGGGTATACACCATCATCATTGTTAGAGACACTGGAATCACTAGAAGTGTAGTAATCTGCGCCATTTCTCCACCCTGAACGGTTTTCATACTCGACACAAGGCCATCTCTGTTGCGCTGGTACTTCCTCGTTGTGATCATAATCATAGTCCCTATCATAATTACAATCTCTTCTATCTTCCCTTGCAAACAGGTGCCAACGTGAAGATACATTTGACAAAAATAAAGTTACAAGTGTTCCATCAACATCTCGGCACACATCCCTAGCAATGAAGCGTTCTAAATTATTCCAGTACAAATAAATCTCGCAAGATAGTCTTAACAATTTCAAATCTTTAAAGGATTTAATCCTAATGCTGCAGGCAATCGATTGGATTCTACAATTTATGGCTCAGTATGGTTTGTTCCATCAACTACTTGATTAATTTCATGTTTGTTCCATCAACTACTTGATTAATTTCATGTTGCTCAACCTCCAATGCCTGTGTCATATGTTCTACTTCTTCCTCACCTTGTATCTTTTCTTCATGGGCTCCAATAGCTTTTTCAACAGGGTTTCATCTATTTTCCATCTTCCTTATCATCAAGACATTAGAAGCTTCTTTCCATCAATGCCAATCTTTGTATAACTACCATATTTCTAACAATATTCCCCTTTGGCATTGATAGCAATACTATTTTTCTTTATCCCTCTTTGGAATCAAGGACAAAAGGTTGAATGACTCTCCCTAACTTTCATCACTGTCTCCCCCTGAACTGATGCCAACTGAGGCATTATTTTCTTGGTAGATTAGATTGGAAGAGAGACTACTCCTAACCTTTGCTTGAGATATTCAAATACATCTTCACTTAAGGGTTTAGTGAAGATTTCTGCAACTTGTTCTTGTGTTGGGAAATATTCCAATTTAATGTTCTTATTTGCAGCCCGATCTCTTAGATAGTGGTATTTTATTGGGATGTGTTTTTCTTTAGAGTGCTGGACATGGATCTAGGAAATAATTATAGTACTTGTATTATCACAGTAGATAATAGTGGTCTCTTCAAACAATACTTTGATGTCCTGTAAGGTTTTTTTAATCCATTCCACTTGTGTGTAACATTCTCTTGCAGCGATATACTCAGCTTCAATGGTAGACAATGAAATTGAGGTATGTTTCTTGCTTGTCCAAGCTACCAATGATTCTCCCAAGAAGAATTCTCCTCCACTTGTACTTTTTCTTTCATCTACACAACCTTCCCAATATGCATTTGAATATACCATTAAGGAGAATGAATTATTTCTAGGGTACCAAAATCCATGATCTATGGTTCCTTTTAAGTACCTAAAGATTATTTTCACATCTTGAACATGGCTCTCTTTTGGTGCAGCTTGGAATCTAGCCACCATTCCAACAACTTGCTTGACATCAGGTCTAGAAGTTGTTACATAGAGTAAACTCCCAATCATTGATCTGCAGAGTTTTGGATCTACAACTTTGGACTCATCTTCATTGCTCAGTTTGCATCCTACTATCATAGGTGTACAGATAGGTTTGGAATCCTCTAACTGGAATTCTTTAAGCATGTCTTTAACTTACTTAGAATGATGGATAAAGATTCCCCCTTTAGACTGTACTATTTGTAATCCTAAAAAGAAATTTAGTTCACCAAGCAAAGACATTTCAAACTTTTGCTGCATTCTCCTAGCAAAGGCCTTACTCAGTTTTTCATAATCACTTCCAAATATAATATCATCAACATATACTTCCACAATAATCAGGACATCATCAACAATTTTACAATAAATATTATTGTCTATAAATCCTCTTTTGAATCCTTGTAGTTGTAGATACGAGTCTAGCCTTGCATAGCATTCTCTGGGAGCTTGTTTTATCCCATACAACGCTTTCTTTAGTTTACAGACATAATCTCCTTTATCAATTAATTGAAATCCTTTTGGTTTCTAAATATAGACTTCCTTTTCTATGTTTCCATTAAGAAATGCTGACTTGACATCCATCTGGTATATTTTAAATATCTTGTAGCTAGCAAAGGCTAAGAACATCCTAATTGCCTCTAATATGGAGACAGGTGCAAAAGTTTCTCCAAAATATACTCCTTCAACCTGAGCATACCCTTTACATACTAATATGGATTTGTTTCTTATTACTTTCCCATTTTCATTTACTTTGTTTCTAAACACCCATTTTGTTCCAATGACATTCTTATTTTTTGGTCTTGGAACCAATTCCCAAATTTGATTCTTTTCAATTTGGTCCAATTCTTCATTCATAGCATTGACCCAATTCTCATCTTTGCATGCCTCTCTGATTTAGTTGGGCTTGATATGTGACAAGAATGCTATTTCATTTTGATATAAAAAATTTCTTCTTGTCTATACTGCAGTCAGGTCTTCATGTTGATTTCTTTGAGTTATTCTTGAAGGTGTCTTTGTGTCTCTTCTTGCGGATTCTTTCTTTATCTCTTCTTCTCGAATATATTCCTCTTCTTCTCTGGTATCCATTTCATATTCTTGTATGTCTTCCTTTTCTTCTTCATTTGCTTGTGTAACTGACTCATCATCATCTTCGTCTTCATTACCAATTATGGTCTCTTTATGTTTGTTCTTCTTTGTTTTTAAATCATCCACTTTAACATCTGCACTCTCAACAATATTATGTAATATAATATTGTAGCATCTGTATGATTTCTTGGTAGAATCAAATCCAAGGAAGATATCTTCGTCATATCTAGCATCAAATTTTCTGAGATTCTCATCAAGCCTTTTGATGTAACACTTACTACCAAAGAACTTGAAGTATTTTACTAAAGGAGCTCTCCCCAACCATAGATCATACAAAGTTTTATTACTATTAATCCTGAGATGAC
Organism: Pseudotsuga menziesii; assembly: GCA_001517045.1. Taxonomy (NCBI): domain Eukaryota; kingdom Viridiplantae; phylum Streptophyta; class Pinopsida; order Pinales; family Pinaceae; genus Pseudotsuga; species Pseudotsuga menziesii. The sequence continues at coordinate 146,875 of LPNX010324686.1, read as the reverse complement.
CTCTATTTAATATGTGTACTGTTGTGCTTACAAATTCCCTCTAATACCCATCATACAATCTTGTTGTATCCATCATAGTCCTTGCAACCTCCCATACTATTCTATTCCTCCTCTCAGCAGCCGCATTTTGCTGAGGTGTTCTGGTAGTAGAGAATTGTCTCTTAATTCCATGAGTTTTAGAGAAGAGATCAAACTCTTTTGAGGTGAACTCACCACCATTGTCTGATCTAAGACATTTGATTTTTGCCTCTATTTCATTTTCAACAAGAGTTCTAAAATCTTTGAACTTGTTAAATGCTTATGATTTTTCTTTGAGAAAAAATACCCAAGCCATTCTAGTAAAATCGTCAATGAACGACATAAAGTAGGACTCTCCTTGCAAATGTTTGGTTCTTGTAGGTCCACAGAGGTTAGTGTGAACCATCTCTAAAGTGTTTTTAGGTTGAGTATTCTTTTTTTTAACCTTATTCTAGTTTGCTTCCTTAGTTGACAATGTCTACATATAGGATTTGAAGGTTTTGTGATCTTTGGAAAGTTTCTTATTGCCCCAATATTACTGACTTCCACTAAATTGTCAAAGTTAATGTGCCCCAACCTCCTATGCCATAGCCAACTTTCATCCACTAAATTTATATGAAATTCCTCATGAAGTTTTGTGTTTAGTATGTATACATTCTCAGGAGTTCTAGGATCAGTACCAACCAATTTTCTAGAGTCCTTTCTCCTAATCTCACATTTATGAGATTCAAAGATGCAAATGTGCCCCTGATCATAGGCTTGGCAGAAACTTAATAGGATAGGTTTCATATTTTCAACCAACAACACATTATTGGCTTTGTCTTTTCCCAAATTCGTAGTTCCTTTCCCAAGAATGTTACCTAAAGCATCGTCACCAAATGTAACTTTACCCTTATGTTTTTTTAAATTCAAAAACTTGTCTTTAACTCTAGTCATGTGTTTTGAACAACCACTATCAACACACCAGAGATCTCCTTTTCCTTGGGATTTCAAGGCAATAAGACATTCCTCTTTTGACCTTTTTTCTTTCCAAAGCTTCTTTTTCTTTTTAATGAACTTGGTTTTTGTGATAGTTCCATTAATATGCAATTACTTTCTTTATGCCCATAGTTATGACATTTGAATAATTATAAGTTTCTTTCTTGTAGAGGTGCAAAAGAGTTATAATTTCTGCTCTTAACTTGATCAACTGTTTGGTTGTCTTTGAGGTTATAGTTCTTAACCCTCAAGTTTTTCCTTCCATATGCTCTACAATTCATAGCTTTGTGCCCGAAGTTAGAGAATGAAAAGCAATAACCAAATAAAATGTGAGGATACAAGTTTTGATAAACCTTATTTGGTGTTGTATTGAATTCCTTCTTTATGGGTGAAAATAATCCTCTGGAGTTTTGATCATTTCTTGTCTTTTCTTCTCCTTACTTCTTGAATGTACTGAGAAGAGAATTTGCATAAGATTTTGAGATAACTTGGTTTTCTTTTTTATAATAACCTATTGAATTTTTGTTACTTGGATCCCTTTGTGTGGTTATAATCTTATCTAAGACTTTAAAGCTATTTTCATACCTTGTTTGGATAAGTTTTGCATCAAGCTCTTTTCTTAAGTGAACTAATTTTGCATCCATTCTTTCACAGGTTAGTTGTTTCTCTTTAAGAGACTTATCCAACATTTCTTCTATCCTATTTTCATCTAGAATTTAGTTTTTTAGGTTTCTCATGATTTTCTCCGTCTCTTTTTCTTTATGTTCATGTTTTTCCTTTTGTTCAACTGTAAGACTTTTCAGCGGTCTATATTTGTTTTTGTATCTTCTTAATTCATCCAAGTCACTGAGAAGTTCTTCTTCCATATTAACCTTTGCTTCATCTTCTAACTCTTCATTATGCTCAATTTTTGCTATCGCATTAAACTCTTCAATATATAGAAAAAAGACTTCATCCTCACTGTCACTAAACTCATATGAGCTGATGTTATCTTGTTTTGAGTAGAAATTATTTTTTCCTTTGTAATTCTTTTTCTTGTAGTGGGATTTTGTCTTTTTCTTGTATTGTCTATTTTTGTCATATTCATATTCAGAGTCTTTCTATAGATAAGGACACTTGGTTGCAAAGTGCCCAACTTTGCTACAATTAAAACATTTGAAAGGGAGCTTACCTTTGTACTTCCTTGATCCTTTCTGAAGTTTCTTAACAAAATTGGCTTCTTCTACATAAGATTCTTCATGCTAGCTTGGTTGAGGTTTTGCTTCTGATTTTTTGTTTTCTTGAGTGCCTTGAAAGTTGCCTCTCCTTTTGGGAGGTTCTCATGACATAATATTAACTCATAGGGTGTGATGATTCCATACAATTCATCCATGGTGGGTTCATCTAGTTTCTCGTGGTCTTCAAGAGTGGACACTTTAAGATTATATGCCATAGGAAGTGTTCTCAGTACTTTTTCAACTAACTCTTCATCTGTTATTTCTTCTCCCAAACCTTTGATTGCATTAAAAATACTATCAACTCTTTTGAAGTAATCTGAAATATTTTCTTCATCCTTTATTTTTAGACCTTCATATTTTACTTCAAGAGATCGAATTTTTTCCTTCTTTGCTTTGGAATCTCCAACATATATAGTTTCCAATTTATCCCAAAGATGTTTTTCACTTTTACAGGTTAGTACTTTTGCAAGGACCTTCTTACTCATTCCATCTTGTACTGTATTTAAGGCCTTTGCATGTTCCCAAAATTTCTTCTTGTCATCTACTTTTGTGGGAGTGTAATATCCCCAAGTGATAAACATATTTGTAATATTTTTGAAAAGACTATTTTATTTTTTAAATGTGATTGGCGAACCTGGAATATGCCAATCGTTCCTTGGAGGAAAAATGTAACTACAACATTATTCTTGTAATACAAAATCTGAATGATAGGGACAACCATATTGAATGAGGAATTTATGCATGCGAGAGTGGGGACATGAAGAATCACTCTCAGGGAAGTTACACCAGGCCTGGGAATTCCACTATGGTGCTAGACCCATCTTGGGGAATGGAGGAGGTATTGGAGCTGAAATTCCTGGGTGGCCGTTAGCTACAAAAGACCTAGGAAAAACAAAAAAACCATAAATAATGAAGCACATGCCAGGAGGCAAGACATCGATGAGTATCTTGGAATAAGGAATAATTGTTGTGTGAGCACTCTGTGTTAGGAAAGTGATTTCTCATTGGAGAACTAGAACGAGTTTGATTGTCACTACTCTTGACATGCATAGTTTATCTTGGGGGTGATTGAGGACGGAGTGATTTGTGCCTAATCTACAGTTGGGTGGAACATGGTTTTTTTCTTTTCATTACACCTCATTTACAAGCAGGTTTCACCACTGAGGTTTTGTTCATGCTATTTTATTGAAATTCAAGTATGTGTTTTGTGTGAAAATATGTGTTTCATTGGCAAAGAAAAAATAATTAGTAGCTTCAGTTTCATTGTTGAAAACAAGGCTTATGAACTATTTTTTTCATACTCTATTATGGGATGATGGCGCCTTGTTTGGGGTAAATGGAAACTAGATGGTGTAATAGTGCTTTGTAGAGATCACCAATTTACTACATGATTTCCTGTGACTGATGAGCTTAGGGAGTGTCTATAGATGTATAATTCTATGCTTCAATGTTGCTGAATGGTAAGAGAATTCCTTAGGTTTGATGATGAAAATATTGTTGCTAAATGGGTGTGTATGCTCATATAAGTATTCTCTCGTTGTTCTTAATTTCTGTAATTATTTTCTCAATATTGTACCATGCTTGTGATTCCAAGCTCTTGTATTCAATTGGGTACGTGATTTTAGTCAGATCTAACTTTAGCCATATCGCTAAACTTAACCAACCTGGCCTAAGGTCCTTCTAATGCTCAACAAAGAGTGAACTTCAAGTCTGCATTGAATGAGGTTTCACAAGTTTTTCCACATCCATCATATGTTGGTAACTTCCCTGTTAGTTAAATCAGTGAAATCCTTGAGGTCCGTCGGATCTAGATCAATGGTGCACCCCAAATAACTTATGGAGGATTTATAAGAATTTCGCACACATAAGGATTTATTTAATCCATGCTAGTTGAAGCAAAAAAATAACTCACAGCCGTCGATCTTCCAAAGTACCTATCTCTGTCATTGATCATAAAAGTGCTTTATCCATGATCACTTCTGGTTCTCAGTGCTTATCCCATGCGTTATCTCTTTCAGTGAAATTATTCTCGTCTGTTGATCTGACGATCTTGACCATAGATCTATCAAAGATGTACATTCCTTCCAGTCTTTAATACTCATAGAAATTGGTCATTGGAAGGATCAATTCCCTCTATAACTCGAAGCCTATCGTTTCAATTCTACGAAATCAGAGTTTATCTATCAAGCAGGCTTATATCGTGGTTGATGAAAGTAGGGTTGATGAATGGGATGTGCTATTATGTTTAGGATTGCTTTAGTTATGGAGATTATTATTGGTAGTATATTCACTTACTCTATTTCCATCCCCTAGACCTCTTAGGTTTACTTAGTTCCTGGAAGAGATAATCCTTCTTTGTCTGAATAATTGTAACTTATGTTTGGTGTTTTGGTTTCTCAAATGGTGTAGCACGGTTCCTTTAAATATATAGAAGGATGCTGTATTTTTTTTTGTTAAAGCTAGCCTAAGGGACCCCTAGTAGGGAAGCCAACATGCTCTCTTTATTTTTTCCTTCCATGTTTAGTGAATCCATATGTAATGCTCTAAGATCCTAAGAGGGGGAGGGGGGACCTATGAAGGATATTTTGGGTGCTGAAGTTCTTAAGAACTAGCCACTGTACACCTCTTAAAAACCTAAGTCTGATCTGGTTTAAGTAACTCAAACAGATCAAAGTTAGGAGTTATTTGAGGTTTTGGATTTTCCTTAGTCATACCAAGGATTCACTGAGAAGTTAGGAAAAAACCCTTGGGTCAAAAGGCATGTAGAAGCCTAGAAAGTTAAGTCTTAATAATGTTAAGATTCACGCGATTCGAAATCTACATAGCAAAAAGAGGAAAAGAATATTGAAGTCGTAATATTGTTAATAATTTTGCTATCCGTGATCCGCATAGCGGAAAGGAAAAGTGAAGTCGTAAGAATGTTACGATTTTCGTGATCCACATAGTGGAAAGCGGAAAGCAGAAAAGGAAATGTTAAGTCATAAGAACGTTAAGTTTTTTGTGATCCACGATCCACATAGAATAAAGAAGAAGTTGGAAAGGAAAAACAAAGTTATAAGGAGGGTAATATTTCTTCGATCTTCGATCTGCATAGCAGAATGCGGAAAGCGAAAAGGGAAAGTTAAATGGTAGAAATGTTAAGAATTCTGCATTAAAATTTTCTACGATCCACGATCCGCGATCCACATAGCGAAATACGAAAGGAGGAAAGGAGAATGAAATATTCCATCGCATGTTATGTTTCTAGTTCCCGCAGTCCGTAGCGGAAGGCGGAAACATGGAATGTGGAAGGCGGAAATAAGGATGAAAGATTCCGCCACATGTTAAGTTTTCAGTTCCCATAGTTCGCAGTAGAAGGTGGAAAGGAGGAATGTGAAAGGTTGAAGTGTGGATGAAAGATTATTTTGGATGTTAGGTCGCTAATTCTGAAATTCCATAGCAGAAGGTGAAAGGGCGGAATGTAGAAAGAAAAGGTCGAAAAATTCAGGTTCAGTGTGGAAAAGACTTTTCTAGTTGTAGAAGTGGATTTAATTGCGGAACGTTGAGTTTCCTTGAATAAATCAATGCTGGTTATCTTTTAAAGAATAAGGATGAATGCTAATGAAGTTTATAGCCAAAACTCATGTGAAAGAGATTATACTTGAAAAAACAAATTATGCATTTTTTAATAGGTAATATGGGTATGTCACAGAAAGTGAATTTTGGAACATCATATCCTTCTTAAACTAATGCCCATACTTATAGTCCAATGGAAATAAGATATATTTTAATTCTAATTTTCTAGAAAACATAATAGTCACCCTCGAATATGGGGACTCTTAGTGACATCTTCATCTTCTGATCCATTCTTATGTATACTTCTCTTCAAGTGATTAAAATTTCTAGTAAAGAGACCCTCTATGGTACCAATTTATGGATCAGTTCATGTCACTAAGAGGGTGGGGGGTGAATCAATGACACAATTTTAAAAACAATTTCTTTCACTTTATAATTTGCAAATGTAACAAACAAATTTGGACTCAAATATTTATCATGGAACCCAATAGGGAAAACCACAAACTCATTTCTATTAATTGCAAAATTGTTTTTACAATTTACAATAGAAGGAATATTTTTCTTCTTCTTCTTTGGATTAGAACCAACCGATCAAGAGGCACCCACACCCATATTTAGTCAATTACAACTTGACAAGGAAGCACCTATTCCCCTGTAGGCACCAACATGCCCTAGTTCCACCCTTCCACCCTTTGATTGTTTATTTCCTTCAATTCTGGAACTTCAACTTTGTCTTGGACTTATTAGGCTACTACATCAACTTTTGACACCAAGACATACTCTTCTATCAATTTGAATCTTCATATTAATACTTCATCCATGCCTCTTCAAATTGGAAAGACACATGTCACAAACACACCTTTTCAAAACATTATTATCTTTCAATGGTTTCACCTCTTCAAATCTCTTAAATTAATTATAACTCTATTTATGTATAATATTCTTATTTTTATGCTCTAATAAAAACCCTATATATTTATTTTTATTAAATTTATGTTTATTTTTCTAACTACATTCATGTAACTTCTTATTTAATAAACACTGTTTATTATTTTCCACTAGCTTTACAGATCCATCTTTCACACATATAACCACCATACTTGGAAAATAAGACCATGAGTGGATACCTAGATCAACAAAGAATGGTCCCATAACATCTCATGAATTTATCATTTCAAGAACTAACTCTAGCAAGCATTTCCATGTGGGCTCTCAAAATCTTGTTTTCAACTTTTGTTATCCTCTAGATTTTGTATTTATGCCAAATACTCCAAAAAAATGGAAGTCTTACTACCAAGAGAAATAACTAATGTGCCAAGCCCATGAGCGCTCCATATAACCATCGTGAGAATAGAATTCAACAAACAGATCATCGTTTTGGTGAATCGAAGGATGTAGATAATCTTTTTGGTGAATTGAAGGATGTTGTCAAGTTTTCCAAAGGATAGGGATCTCACAAGTCATCCCAGGATCCAGGATGGTGACTTCTTGTGGAGTCCAAGAACCTAAAACCCCCACCACACCTTATTCACTACATGTCAATTAGCATTAGTGAATCTAGGATTTATAAACACATGAAAACTCAAAATCACTTCCAATGTGGGATAAATCCTATTATTCAAATCAATCTCCACTATCGATTATTTGATCTGTCGATCCTTGAGTCTCCTTCCTTATTGAAATGGTGCAGTTCATCATGTGTAAGGATCTATGATAAGAACAACAGGAATCTCATTAATATTGTACAGTTTGGTCAAGATTATTCCTTCAATATGATCATATATATGCCGGAAAATAAAATGTTTATGGACAATATCTTGATTTTTAGCAATACTCCAAATGTTCCAGTTAAGCTGGTAAGACTCAAAATTAGTTGATTGGATGCTTTCCAATAGGAATTTTCCTTTTATTTTGGCATGAGATTTGGCTGTGTGAAAGTTTTCATGAAACTTCAAAAGAGAAGGTGCTCTATTGATTCGCTCCCAGGTTGGCATGTGGACTCTTGAATTCTACTCTCCATCAATTATTTCCCTAATAATTTCAATGGGATTAAATGCTCTGGAGAGCAATCATGAATTCGCATTGATCAACCTAGACAGCCGGAGGAATTGGTGTTACATAACCATCACCAACAGGTTCAAATTCCATACGGATTGTGTCAAGTGGACCTTCAGGGTATACCATATAATCATTGTCATAGAGACTATAATCACTAGAAGTGTAATACGAATCACCATTTATCTTCCCTGAATGGTTGTCATACTCGAAATAAGGCCAGTTCTTTTGCATTGGTACGGTCTCAGTGTGATTATAATCATAGTCCCTATCATAATTATGATCTCTACTATCTTCCCTTGCAAATAGGTTCCAAAGTGAAGATACATGTGACAAAAATAGATTTCTAAGCTTTCCATCAACATATTGACACACATCCCTAGAGTAGCAATGAAGCCATCTAAATTCTTCCAATACAAATAAATATGGAAAGACATTCTTAACAATGCCAAAGATTTAAAGGCTTTAATCATAATGCTGCACAAAAGCGATTGGCTTCTGCAATTTCTAGGTCATGATAGTCCGTTCGATCAGCTACTTGATTAATTTTACGTTGCTCAACCTCCAATGCTTGTGTCTTCTGTTCTACATCTTCCTCACCTTGTATATTTTCTTCATGGGATCCAATACCTTTTTCAATAGGGTTTCATCTATTTCCCATCTACCTTATCATCAAGACATTAGAAGCTTCTTTCCATCAATTCCAATCTGTGTATAGCTTCCATATTTCCAACACATGTACACTATTGTAATATACAAGCAGATTATGGAGCATAATATAACAATAATTAAGTAAGAGAGATTAGCTCGAATTCCTACATTTTGTATGTATGTTTTCTATGTGTAGTGTATTTCCTTCCTTCCTTATTCTTAATATCTTTCAACCATAACATTACTCAATTCTTTTAGTCAAACTATTGTCCCTGTCGTGCACTTGGGCACTCGGATCATTACTATCAGAGCTTGCCAGAAGCCTGGTCATATCTTGCATCTAGCTTGTTTGTTCTTAAGTTGTGTGTAGACGCTTATATCGAGGTTACCTGACTTATGCTTATTCAAACATGCTCGCAAACTCAATAATCCAAGAAGACACTACCTTCAGCATCAGAGTATATATCTACTCACTCTGATAGAACAAAGATGGCCAAAGAAATAGACAATAGTCATGTAACTAACGAGACATACCATCTCATAGAGACAACAATGGATTGATAGTGAATCGAAATGTTCACCCACTTCAATGATATTCTCACATGATTCACCTCGACATTAGGAGGATCCTCGACGAGATCCAACTATGAAAAAATTAGTTCATTCAAAGTGCAAATGAACTTGTATAGCAACTGGAATCCTATTACTCTATGAATCAACTCTCAAAATATGAAAATATCACCATTGCATCCTTAAATATTTCTATGCACTGCTGGTGGGAGAACCTATCGACAAAGATGGAGAAAGAAGGAGACCCCATAGATACATGGGAGAAATTTGTCGATTATGTCTGAAAGGAGTTCTACCCACACAAATACATTGAACAATAGTAATAGAAGTGGCAGCAACTAAGGAAATGGAAAGACCAGTCCATGCAAAGTTACAACGACGAGTTCCATTGAATCATGGAAAGACTTAGCATCCAAGAAGAAGATAAATCTCTTGTTCTGAAGTATGTGAGTAGATTGTCCCTATACATTTAGAAAGAGATGGAGTTTTTTCTTTTAGTATGCTTGCATGTGCATTCCACTACCTGAGTAACCTTGAACCTAAACATAAAGGAAAAACACATTTCATGGCCAAGATGATAGGTTGAACATACGACAAGAAGTCGCCAGCCAACTCTGATAAGTCAAGACGCCCTTCTCATTTGACCCCACTAAATGCCAACCATGGAAAGAGGCACTCTCTGAAAGACAAAAGGGAACATAGAAACCAACTTCCTACCAGGAAATGGTGTGATTATCATAATTCATCATGGAATGATATGTATGAATGCAAGGCCCTGAAGACATTTTTGGAAAAATCATCGACCTCCAAATTGTCCAAGAAAACCTTGGTAGAATCAGACCTAGAAGCATCGACCCTTTTGACATCAACATCTACCACTTCGACAGCATCGACCCTTTTGACATCGACATGTGATAAATAATTTATATGATCCAATGGGTCCACCATCAGATCCAAAGGCATCAATACCTCTATGACTAGAGCCAAAGGCATAAGTAACTCCACCAAAAAATATAGGGGTATTAGTACCCATACAAAATAAAAGTGTAGATTGAAGCATAACATATATATCTCCATGAATATCTAGATGACACAATGTGACTATAGTATCTATAAAACTGTGAAATGGAGTAGGATATGGTGGTGGGTCATGTCGGTGAGAAGGATATGGTATTAGGTCTACTCAGTGAGTAGGATAGGGTGTTCGATCGACCTATGGAGGAGGATATGGTCTTTAATCAACTTTGTGAGAAGAAGATGGTGTTTGATCGACTTGTGGAGTAGGATATGGCGGTGTGTCGACTCGATGAGGAGGAGAGGGTCGTCAATCGACTTATGGAGGAGGATATGGTGGTTATTTATCTTTGCAAGGAGGATTATATGTAGGAGGAGGTGGTGGTGGTAGTGCTCATTCAACTCCATTAGGATTTTGAGGAGAAGGTGGAAGACAAGGAGGAGGTGGAGTATCGCTACCCTCATTAGATGAATCAAAATAAGGGTGAGTATGGATCCAACTATATAATAGGTTGATTACACCCACAATCTGATCCATTAATGATTTCATATCATGGAGAAGGGTCCTATATATCTATAATATGTATGGGTTCTATAGGATCCGGTTAACCCATACAAGTTGCAGTCCCTATCAAGACAATAATACACATAATCAATCTTCCATCCCTTGGAAGAATATATGATATGGACTACGTCACAGACCATATCTTTGTAATTGAGGCACCTAATAAAGCTCATCCATATCCTCATCATGTTGGGGAGTCCCCTCCACAGCATAAGTTCAATATCTGCAAAATAGTACATAACAATAATTAGAAAAAATAATTCAACAGTTTAAAGAAAAAGTTAGAATAAATTAGAATGCATTTAATAAGGAAACAAAATTCTACTAGATTAATGAAAACATAAATTTTATATTACCTCTTGTGTATGGTGGATCTGTAACATCCCCCTCACCCAATATGGCCACTAGAAGGGGACATTAAACTGATTCTGAGGCCTCTAAATTTGACCCAAATCCCAAATTACAAATTCATACCAAATAAAATGTGTGTGCATAACATAAATAAACATACAAAGTGGAAATAAAATTGAACCATGCATGATTAACATGCATATACAAGCATAATCATTATAGGCATCAATTAAATATGTTTCAGATTCAGATACACAATAATACTTATCTTTAAACAATGCAAACCCAAGAAACTGGCTATGTAAGAGTGATTTTAAACCCACTTGTAGGTATTTTTTCCATCATATAATCGTTTTCTAATAGGCCACCCCCATGTCGGGATATGAGGCCACCAGGGTGAAAGAAACACCTATAGACTTCTCTCTCTAGGCACACAACCTAATCTTCTCTCTATTCTTAGCCAAATTCTCAAATAGGGATCTCACTCAACTATCACAACCTTGGATTCCATAATACCTACCCCACACAACAATACTTTTGGATCAGGCATCCCCTTCATTGATCCACAACTCTCTTGGGTGAACCATCTTGCTCGAGTGCTTTGAGTGTAGGCACAGGAGAAGACCAACCTGATAAATGATGTTGGAAAACTGCATGTGGCCAAAATTTTCAGCTTCTTAAGCATATATGAGCAGTGGAAATCAATGGGAAAGGGTCCATATCTCCCCCATCCTATCTTCTCACCTACAACCATTGATTTCTAATAGTATAAGAAAGGACTCCTGGAAGTGGCAGACTAACTTATGGAATCTGATAGAAATTTTACAAAATTTTAGTCAGCCCCATGCTTCAATAGCTGCATGAGGTGACTTTTCCCACCAACCACACACATGCATTCAATGATTGGAAAATAGTCAAAAAATGAGATAATTGGATTATTCAAGGAACATGAAATAATTTGGGTGAGTTATGAAGTTGACACTTGGCAGCAAGGATTTGGTATCCCATGGGCCCCATTTCCTCTTCCCCTCTAGTGGAATCATATCCCTTTTAGTGCTCTTTGCACAACCATTTTTGGACCATTTTATTATTTATGCATATAATATTTAGATACATTTCAAATTGAAATGATAATCCAAACACAAATCCCAAACAAAATATTTGCATCATACATGCCTATCCATTCACTAGTCAAGCCTTGGCCTTGGGATCCGCATTAGGAATCCATAGTATCATATTTACATAATTTACATAATTTAGTTTAAATACATCCAAGTCAAAACTGGGGGTATTACAGGATCATCTTGGGTAAATGGGATGTTTGTACATCCTCACAAATACAACCATGTGTATGGATAGCCACAATATCTATGGTGTGATAATCCCCACTAACAAGTGAATCCCATTTATCTAGAGTGATCCTACCTAATAAATCTGATTGGACCCTCTTGAGAAACATTCTCCCCCACATGTGCATATAGACATCGGTCATTTTTCTAAGAGGGTGGTAGTCTAATTATGGCTAAGTTACTAGAAACCTCTCAAAAATATGCAAAATAGCTTTGAAGTAAACGATAATCATGTCCTCCCATCAATCAAAGTGTGAAAATGATCTAGAGAAAAATAAACTATCACAAATAAATGGTAAACCACCTAATGCATCTAGGACTTTGCATTGAAGAATATACAAAATATAATAGGGGAAACTAATGCATTTCCCATACGACATGTAGTGGGTCAGTTTCATCACCAAAATAAATAGGCATCTAACCTCCTCTACACCAAATTAAGTTATCCACAACTAGGCACCAACTACTTGGAAGTCACCAAGGGTGGTACTATCCTCACTAACATATATCTGAACATATTCCAACTGACTGTCTAGTACAAATCTAGGCCTGAAACATCAAGGAAATCGAGAAATTTCTCCCCTCTCTTGGATAGGCCATTAATGAATTATATGTCCTCCTATGTGGGATAGAACCATAGACTGGGACCAATCCTAAATTCATATCGATGTTGATCGCAAGAATGGATCAAAATCCCAAGTAATCATGAGTTCCCCCTGAGGGATGTAACATCCTCATAAGACTGAGGAGTACAACATTCCTCAATAAGGATATAGTTTATGTTGTAATAGGGTGAGGAAACAAATCCCTCTCCCTCTCATAAGAATCCCACTCTCATACAACATTGTACAAGTCAAGTTGTTTTTTTATTCTCATCACTCTTGTCTCTAATTTACATATAATTCTTTTTACAAACACACACACACACACACATAACATAAAAAAATTGATTAAATTACATCTTTATTTATTAAAATTATAAAATATGTTTTTCTCACATCAAATTTAAAACATACTTGATATTCTTTTGAAACATAATCACACCATGCATTGTTGTTGAAACATAACCACTACACATCGTGGTCAATGTGGGTATATTTAAAATTTTTGTATTGGTACATTTGGTTCACACAAGCAAGTGCACCATACATGATGTGCTTAAATAACTTTAACACACCAATATCTTTGTAATAATAATAACCTAATTTTTGGGAATTATTTATTTGCGGTGTGTTGTGTGTGTATGTATTGGAGAAGGTGCATCAATATATCTAGAGCATTGATTTCTTCCAAAAATAAATCTATTTTTTTTTCTCTTCATACAATGTACTTTAAATATATTGATGCACCTCTAGCATTACAACTGCATATATGCATAGCACCAATATCGTTGAAAAAATAAAAACCTATTTTTTGGATTTATATGTTTTGGTGCACTTTATATAACTATATGCAGTAGGAGTGGTGTGCCATTATATCCATATAATTGATGTATTTGAAAAACAAATCTATTTTCTTTTCTCTTTATACGGTGTGATTTATATGTATTGACACACTATCGACAATGCATCCATAAATATACAAATCAGTGATATGTTTGGAAAAATAAAAAAATATGCTTTTTGGCTATATACACTACAACAAATCTTGGAGTTTGTGTCCCATTTAACATCCATTTTTAGTGTAATTATTTTTTACATTGAGTGGTCAAACTAGACGCTAAATGGTATGTGTCATGGAAAAAACTTAAAGCATCTCAAAAAACATCTTTGTTTGCTTCCTAGATAGCATCCTTTATGACATCCAAAATAACGTCTATTTTTTTGCTTCCAAAATAATGTCCAACTTTGCTTCCTAAACAACGTCAAGGTTTTCTTCCTAAATAACATCCTATTTTTCTTCCTATAGAGCATCTATTTTTTCTTCCTAAATGACATCCCCGTTAATGCCATTTTTGCATCCTTAGTAGCACCATTTTTGTGAAAATTGAACCCAAGTGATAGAACAATTACACTCACAAAATTGCTAATCAAACATGCAAAATTAACATCAAAGGAGACTAAAATTGGAGCATAACAATAATATGTATTAAATAAGTGTACAATAGCCAACCTTGTGAAGTAATAGGCTGCTGCAATATATAATTACATGAGAGATTCTAATGCATAAGGATGCCATTCAAAATAGTCAAAAAGTAGGCTTACTAAATCTAGTCAAATCCCCCATAAGTGCATAAAGCAGTTTCCAAATCCACTAGGATGCTCACGAATTGGAAAACTCAAGTAGGAAATATAATAAGGGATGGAAAGACAACTCATACATGCTTTTATTAGGAGAAAAAGATGGAGGATGATGTGGGAAAAAAACAAGTCAACTACACCTAGTCTACCTTTCCCTTTTGCCTTAATTCTGAATAAAACAGGCAACTTTACAGAAAAAGAAAATATGCACTTTGGAAGATTTGGAATAAATAATACATGCTAAATATGGTTTCCACGAGGTTTCTCAAGTGCTCCATGACTCAGTTTTAGCAATTGTTGACTTCTATGACATGTATAAGGAAACTAGCATAGAGTGGAATATAGGAGACTAGGTAATAAGACAAAAATTATTTAATTAATGTCTAAGGTAGGTAACTATGGGTTGGTTATTCTAACACCCCCCCCTTAATCCTGAATTTATGAGTAAATATCAGAAAACTATAGGGCCTAGCAACAAGGCTTAGTCACCCTTTACATACTGCATGTCCATTTAACCAAGGAAAGAGGCAAAAAAACAATGGGAAAATCCTCCCTTAAACATGGACAGTAAAAAAAAAATTGAAAATATTGTCATCAATCATGCTTCAACACATGATAAAAAATCCCCAGCAATGATTTGAGATTGCTGAATGTCTTCTCACAAAAAACTTTGGTGAATATGTATGCTACTTGTTTTGAAGATGCACGGAAGAGTAGATGAATGGTGCCATCATGCACAAGTTGTCTGATGTAGTGCATATGGATCTCAATGTGTTTGGTTCACTGACTCTGAACTAGATCATTGCAGATTCTAATGGTGCTATAATTATCACAGTAGGTAATAGTTGAAAGCTTTGATTCAAAACCACATTCTCCAAGTATTCGCTACAACCACAAACATTGATTTGTTGCATTTACAACTCCTTTGGACTATGCTTTTGTAGATGAGAGTGCTATGGCACTCTGCTTCTTGCTTGACCAGCTAATTGGTCCTTCTGTAAGAATGAACACATATTCTGATGTTGACTTTCGATCTGTGTTGTCACCTGCCCAATCACCGTCAGTAAACCCAATCAAATCAAGATTAGATTTAGCTTGTAGAAGATCCCATGAGTTCTTGTTCCTTGAACAAAGTTAAGGATCCTTTTGGCTTCTCTCCAATGGATCTCATGAAGCTGATCCATGTATATTGAAGCCACACTAACTACATAATATATATCAGGTTGAGTGTGTGTAAGCAAACACCCAATCAACTGCCTATACAGTGTACTATTTACCATAGGAGAAGAACCTGCTTCTTCAAGCTTAACTCCTGAAAGGAATGGAGTCTTGCTTGGCTTGAAATATTTCATGTTGAAATTGTTTAGAAAATATAAGGAATACTTTGACTGATGTACTTTGATTCCATGTTGGGATTGAGCAATTTCGAGACCCAATAATTGGTTCAACGATCCCAAATCAGTCATAGAAAATGCATGGTTCATTGCATCCTTCAAGGAGGCAATATCTTTCTTTGAACTTCCTGTAATCAGAACGTCATCCACATACAAGACAATAATCATGAAGGAACCATGAATCAGCTTCAAATAAACATTAGGATCAGACTTGCATCGAACAAAACTCAATGACAGCATAAAGCCATCAATATTAGCATACCAAGCCCTGGGGGTTTGCTTGAGCCCATACAATGATTTCTTTAACCCCCACACAAAAGATGGATTAAAAAAAACCCTTGAGTTTGCTGCATGTAAATATCTTCAGTGATATCTCCATTTAGGAAAGCACACTTCACATCCATGTGATGTACCTCCCACTGCTTCGAAGATGCAATGGCTAAAGCTAGCATTATGGAGTCCATCTTTGCCACTGGTGCAAAGGTTTCATTGTAGTCAATACCATGTACTTGTGAGTAGTATTTGGATACCAATATTGCCTTATATTTCAAATTTGAACCATCAGCATCAAAATTAGTATTGAAAACCCACTTACATTGAACTACTTCCTCCCTGGGGGAAGATCAACTAGTTCCCAAGTGTTGTTCTTCTGGAGTGAGCTGAATTCTTCTTTCATGTCTGTTTGCCATATTGGATCACGTGCTGCATCTTCATATGTATATGGATCTGATTCAAACATTAGATAGTACTTCTTAAAAAATAAGGGATCTTTCATACAAAGGGCACTCTCAAACTGAGACCTAATCCTCCTAGTGTCACTAGGATTTCCATCTAGTTCCCTAGCTGCATGAATAGTATTTTATTCCCATTTTGGTCTTGTAGGACTATCAAGATCTTCTATCAAATCATCATTATCAAACATATCAGAATCAACAAACTAATTAGTCTCTCCACTTACAATCAATGGATCTAGTGGTGAAGAAGACTCTCCAACTTCAACTGCTACTAAAGGCTCTTCTTGGAACTAAGCACTTATTTCAATGAAATATTTGTTAGTGCTCAAGTTGATCATCTTGTACCCTTTTGAATCTTCAAAATACCCAACAAATAGGCCATCTTGGATTTGGGGCTGCAAAGCCTTTCTATTTTTAGTTGGAATTCTATCCCAAGCCTTTGAGCCAAAAATCCTGAAATGGGTTACATCTGGCTTGTGCCCACTCCAAGCTTCGAAAGGAGTCATACCATCAAGCTTGTAATACCCCAGTTTTAACCCCGCTTACATTAAAAATACATGATACATATATTGTAAATAATCTTGGTGTCGAGCTAAAGGCCAAGGCCCCACCATCGATTTGGTTATGTTGTGTTTCTATTTTGGGAATGGTCACCGATGGATATCGGGACATATGGCATATATTTAAATTGTGGCATCATGTGAACATGCATTTTAATTAAATAACACAACCAGCTATGTTTGCAGCAACTAAAATGAGAAAGGGCATGATTTTGAAGGATAAGGAAAGGGGAATGTTGGGCATTGAGTCATGGGGGAAAGCCATGTGTCACCACCACCCTTAATTATTCCATTGTTAGTTGGAGCAGGGATTAGCTGGCATGAAAACCACCACCATGCCCATGTCTTCTCACACTCTCCCCATGATGCATTTTTTGGTCTATCCACTCACGAGATCGTAAGTCTATTCATCTCCTCTTAGGCGAGCTGAGTTAAAAGGTTCCACATTCCATTACAAGGGGTTCGGTTCCTTTTTTGCCTCACCGATTGTTGGCTTACAAGCCTGCTAACTATTCCTCTACCTCATCGATCTGATGGCTACGAATTGATTCTTTACTAGGATTCATGCATATTTTTGTGTCTTTTTCCATGTTTATCAAACATCGTATTGTCCTGTTATTTCCATCATTGAAATTGTGGCTGTAATTGCATCCATAGTTCTGTGGGTTGCGCTTTGTCTCTCACGCAGATATTGGAAGTCTGGTATTTTCCATTCTCGGTCTGTGCAAGATTTCCTAGTGATTGTAGTGGGATTTGTGTGCTATGGGTTCATAGTTGTACTCGGCTACTATTTTCCCATGATTTGCTTGGTTGTATTTTCCCTTTTTATGGTGGTATCAATTGAGGATTGCTGTGAGTACCTACATTTTGTTCGACTGTGTTTCTCCCCTGTAAAATATTGAATAGCTGTTTCACTTCTTGCATGCAGTGGTTTTTCCCTTAGACTGCATGGGAGTGCTGAGTGAGGGCTTGAGGTGCTTGATAAACCTAGCGGATTGAGAAGCACACAGACAGAGCTACTAAGTTGGCTTTATTCTACACAACCCCTGAATAGCACTGGAAGGGAGATCAAGGTCTAAGGGACTGCATTGCAGAGAAAGGGATGATTTCCTTGTGTTGGGTGTGTGTGGGTGTTCTAGAAGCCAGTATGGTTCTGGTGTCAGTGCCTATATCTCTCCAATGAGCTCACCAGCTTAGCATTATCCTTTCCCAACTCCTAGATGGCCTAATAAACCCAAATTTGCTGGCTTGGCTGATCTTTTGTTTGCCTGATAAACCCAACTATGTTGGCTTGGCTGAACTGTGTACCCTAGTGGGGTTGTTATCCTTGGCTATGTGTAATCTTGTTAGTTCCTTATTCCTTGGGGAATCATGCCCGACTCGAGGGTGGAAAATTTGCTGAGAGATTAAGGATCACACGAGCCTATGGTTGAGTGGAACGTTGTAGCGACGTAGCTGGTTGTGGAACAAGCTCTTTATAAGATAAGTATTCTTGTCTAACTTGTGTCTGCAATCATATTTACCTTTGATGAATGATGATATACATGTTAAATGCTGATCTGTATATGCATGAAGTGTTGATTGATATGTTTTTCTTTCATTGTGTATAATGAATGATTATGCTTTGTAATATGTTTTATGATTTAAAGTATCATGCTTTAGCACTATATGTATGCATGTTTAGGTTCATGGGGCTAGACGCCCGAATGATTTGATGTATAGTAGCGTCCTCTTCGCCGGTCGGAGGGTTGGGGACGTTACAATGTGGTATTAGAGCTCTAGTTGCAGCATGGGCCTGAATGGGCCATGACAGATAAGATAGCAGAAGTAGGTTTCTTTCTTCCCAGCAGCAATCAGAAAATTGTGACAGAAAAACTTCAACTTCAGAAATTTTTCTAAGTGCCAGGATCATCAGCCCATCAAAAAACTTAGTGACAAGTTCTTTCGATGCAGCGGAGCACTTAGTGGGAAGGCCACTTGACGGATAGTTGATCCGACGACTGATGTGGTGGAAGATTGCGAAGGAAAAATTTTGGAAAATTTTTAAGTGTTTGGTCATTGGCACATCAGGACACTTAGATGGATGGATCACCGATGTT
This sequence comes from Pseudotsuga menziesii, assembly GCA_001517045.1. NCBI lineage: Eukaryota > Viridiplantae > Streptophyta > Pinopsida > Pinales > Pinaceae > Pseudotsuga > Pseudotsuga menziesii. The sequence goes on along the minus strand of LPNX010324686.1, from coordinate 127,525 downwards.
TAGCTGATGGCGCACCCGTTGTTTTGGAAATATAAGACACTATCCACCTGACGGATAGTTGATCCGACCATCAATGGCATAGAAGTTTTGAAATGTTCTAAGTGTTGACTTCGTCAACCAATGAAGCACATTAGTGGCATTCATCACCGATGAACAGTAGAAGGGATCAAAGGATTGTAGACCCGCCGTTGTGGATGGCTATACCACTATGCTTCCAATGCATAGAGCCTATGACAGCTGACGCCAGGTAATTTTGGAAAATTTGATGAAGTAACAGGACCATCGGCAATCAGCAATGATTAGTTGATCGCATTGTCGATGCACAGCTGATCGTGTTACTGATGCGACGAAAGTTGGTGACTACAACGAAAAGAATTAGTGGAACAAAGTGCCGCCATTGTGGATAGTTAGAAGACTATCCTCCTGATGGATAGAGCCTACGACCATCGATGCTGCAGAGGAAGACATTCTGATAGCCGACGTAGTAATGAAGATTTCAAAAAAATTTCTAAGGCCCGAAATTGTCGGCCATTAGAAGAAGATAGTGTTTCATCCGTCCGCCATTGCGGAAGCCTAGAGCACTAGTCTTTTGATAGGGAGAAGCTTTGACTACTGATGCTGGTCAAAATCATGCTTCAGTTCACCTATCGAAAAGCATTAGTGGATTGGACCATTGATAAAAAAGGATCGAAGATGATGAGCCACCGTTGTGGCTACTGATCGAACTAACTCACCGATGCTTTAGTCTTCCACTCACCGATGCCAAAGTGTTAGTGGATTGTGGCCAATGCCGAAGTGTTAGTTTTAGTGGGAGATGGAGCTGACAGAGTTGGTAGAAGATAAGTGATCGATGAGTCGATCATGCGGAGGGAAGGAAGACTAAAAAGAGAGAAATTTTGAAAATTTTTCTAAGGCATGGAATTATCGGCCATCGGTGATGGTTAGTTGAGTACATCACCAATGATCAGATGATGCAGTCACCGATAGACTTACGGTTGTGAAAGAAAAAGGAAGATGAAGTTTGATTATGGTCCATCATTGCAGAATCTGAAGGGAGTAACCATCCAATGCATAGGACACCTGACCATCAACAGAAGAAGAAAGTTCCAAAATTTTGTTTGAGTGTTGAAATCATCGACAGAAGTTAGTTGATGAGACCATCGATGGACGTCGGCAGAAATTAGTTAATCAAGCACTTGCCATTGCAAAAGATGAGACAACCATCCCATCGATGTATTAGTCTCTCCACTCATCGATGCCGAGGTGGTTAGTGTATAATGGTCCTGAGATCCAATAACCTACTATGGTGGAGTGAAGTGCTCGGGAGTGCCAACACTATGCAAGAGTTAGGGTTTATGGAAACCTCCATTGCAGATGCCTAGAGGATTAATTGTTCAATGCCACAGTAGGATGTCCTTCCAACCACTGAAAAAATTAGGTTCGTGGAAATTATAACAGGATTGTTGGCTGCCATTGCGAAATTATAGACCACTGTAGGCCCGATACATGGAAGGAAGTAGACCAGCAACTCACTAATAGATGACCACGAAGACCGGAGGAAGATATTTTTCCTCCGTTGCGGATGCTCAAGAGACTGTGCACCCGATCGACAGATGGTTTGCTCACTAATATAGAGTGGGAGTTTAGTCATTTTACCCGCCGAAACGCCGGAAAGGAATAAAAAAACAAAACGTCGATGAATAGATAATTTCTTTGCTGATGCAGATCGAAGGCGTAGTTGTTTTGACCACCATGGAATTGGGAGAATAGCTGGGATGAGGTCCAATAAAGCCTAATGAAATTTGGTTTTTTCGAAGGGATTTCTTAGCAGTTTTTCGAATAGTTTTCAATCAATTATCAACGGATCTGAGTAGATTATCAATGGTCACAAGGATGAAAAGAAATAGGGAAAATTATGTGTTTTAGCATAATTGTTGTTTTATGAAATTTCCAGAATAAAAAGGTAAATAGTTTTGATTTATATTAATGTATGCATCTAATAGCTTGCTACTAATACATTTGTAGAACTATAGATAATTTCCAAGAGTAGTACTCCAGAAAGAATAGTGTGGTAAATCAAGAGGTGGTTCAGTCATGAGAACCCATGATGGGTATGATGCTCAAGATTCTTACGAGCGAGTAGAAGATGCCATGAGAGAAAATGTCCATAATGGAAATGAGGACATAGAGTCTAATAGAAGGAGATTCCAGGGGACACCGTCTGAGGTTGCAGCCACCATGAGAAGCTTGGTTAAATCCCAGGAAGAACATCATGAGTTGAATGCTGCCATATTGCAAATTTTGACAGATTTACAGAAAAAAGATATATTTTGGATGAGGTACATCAAGACCAGAAGGCAGTAAGAGCAGCACTTGAAGAAGAATAAGGACTTCCAGTGGATCATCTGACTATGAAGAATCTAGTGGAGATAGAAGTTCATCTTCTCATAAAAGGAAAATAAGAAGGCACCATAGGGATCGCTCTCGAGATGAATTTAGGAAAGCTAAACCTCCTACATTTGATGGTGAGATAAAGGCAGGACAAGAAGCTGAAGCTTGGCTTCTTACGATCAAGAAGTACTTTCAGCTCTAGGATTATTTAGAAAACATGAAGGCACGAGTTGCCATATTCAATCTGAATGGAAGGGCATCCATTTGGTGGGAACACTTCAAGTAGGTAAAGAAGATCAGTGAAAGGAAACTGAAGTGGAAACAGTTCAAGAACTATTTAAGGAAGAAATACCTTTCTGATAGGTATTATGATGACAAGATCAAGGAGTTTCATGAGCTAAGATTGGGATAGAAAACCATGGATGAATATGCAAATAAATTCTTGGAATTGTTGAGGTATGTCCGGTACATCAGAGATGAAAAAGTAAAAATCCAGCGATTTCTAAGTGGATTGCCTCAAGCCTAAAAATATAGAAATGAGTTCTATGAGTCGAGAAATATCAAAGAAGCAATAAGAAAGGCTAAATATTTCTATGAGAAAAGCAAAGGTAAACCTAATTACCATAAGGCATGGAAGGAAAAGAAGAAAGAAAAGTTTGACCAAAGAAAGAAAGGTTTCAAACCTTCTAGATTCAGAAATCAGTAGAAGCAGCCATCCCAAGCTGCGAATAATCCTGTTTGAGTGACAGGTGGAAAGCCTAAAGAGCCACAATAGAATAAAGGTCCACTCAAATGTTGGAAATGTGAAGGACCTCACTTGCGCAGATATTATTCGCTCGAGAATGAAAGTGCAAGGCCAGCTTATAACATTTAGGGAGCAGAAAGATCATCAGTCAATTGTGGTTGAAGTTGCAGGTAAGATTGTTGAACAATCTATTTCTATTTTGATTGACCCTAGCTCTACTCATAGTTATATCACTCCTAGGGTAGTGGAGAGTTGTTCTTTTAAGAAGGTAAAGCATAGAAAATCTTGGTTAGTTCAGCTAGCCACTAGGACTAAGAGAAAATTTAGTGACATGGTAGAGAAATGCCCATTGGTCATGAATGGATTGAACAATCGTGTAGATCTGAATGTTCTACCGCTTGGTTCCTATGATGTTCTCATTGGAATGGATTGGTTAGAATCTCACAGAGTGATGCTTGACTGCTATAACAAGACTTTTGAACGCACAGATGAAGAAGGAAACCCAGTAGTTGTGAAGGGTATTCCAAAGGTAATTTCAGTAAGGAAGGTTTTAGCAATGTAGTTGAAGAAGTTATGTAGGAATGGCTACTAGCTGTATGCAGCTCATATTCTGGAACCAACAGGAGATGAAACTCCTAGGTTGGAGGACTATCAGGTGTTACAGAAATTCAAGGATGTATTCCCTAATGAGATTCCAGGACTTCCTCCAAAGAGGGACATTGATTTCACCATTGAACTTGTGCCAGGAGCAGCACCAATGTCCAAGACACCCTACAAGATGAGTACACCGGAGATGCTAGAGTTGAAGATGCAACTACAAGAGTTGTTGGAAAAGAAGCATATCCAACTAAGTGTGTCTCCTTGGGGAGTACCGGTTCTGTTTGTAAAGAAGAAATATGGTACACTCAGGTTATGTATTGATTATAGACAATTGAACAAGGTTACTATGAAGAATAAATATCCTTTTCCCAGGATTGATGACCTCTTTGATCAAATGAGAGGAGAAAAGGTATTTTCCAAGATTGACTTGAGGTCTGGTTCCCATCAGGTAAGAATCAAGGATGAAGACATTCATAAGACAACCTTCAAGACAAGGTATGGACATTATGAGTTTGTAGTGGTACCGTTTGGTCTCACAAATGCACCAGCTATATTTATGTGCCTTATGAATAGCGTCTTCAATAAGTATTTGGACAAGTTTGTTCTTGTTTTCCTTGATGACATTCTTGTTTATTCTAAGAATGAGGAAGAGCATGAAGAGCATTTGAGACTGACATTGCAAGTTCTTAAGGAACATCAGCTGTATGAAAAACTAAGCAAGTGTGACTTCTACAGGGATAGAATTTAGTATTTGGGTCACATTATCTCAGAAGAGGGTATATCAATAGACCCTGAAAATATTGAAGGAATTATGAATTGGCCTACTCCAAGAAATGTGATGGATGTAAGATCTTTTATGTGAATTGTAGGATACTACAGGAGATTCATTGAAGGATTTTCCAAGGTTGCACATGCCATCACTTCTTTGCAAAAGAACGGGATAAAGTTCAAATGGAATTCAAAGTGTGAAGAAAGCTTCTAGCGATTGAAGAATATTCTCACCAGTGTGCCAGTGTTGAAGGTTATAGATCCAGAGAAAGATTTTTTGTGGTATGTATCGATGCATGCGGACAAGGGCTTGGAGGAGTCCTTGTGTAGGACAACCACATGATATGTTATGAGTTGAGAAAGCTAAAGGAGCATGAGAAGAACTATTCCACTCATGATCTAGAGCTTGCAACCATAGTACATGCTCTCAAGATGTGGAGACATTACTTGATGGGTAGAAGATTTGAACTCAGAACAGATCAGTGTGGACTGAAGTATTTGTTTGATTAGCTTACTTTGAATTCTAGGCAAGCGAGATGGCTGGAATTTTTAAGTGAGTTTGATTTTGAAATCAAGCACATAAAAGGAAAAGAAAATAAGGTAGTTGATGGACTCAGAAGGAAGGTACAGGAAATGCATGTGGCATCTCTTTGTATTTTCCAATCAGAATTGAGGCAGTAGATTGTTAATCATGTTGTCGGAGATGGATTGTATGAGCAAGTAGAAGACAAATTGCAGCAACAAAGTCTTGAGAGAAAATATGAGGGATATAAATTGGAAGAAGATGGACTTTTTACTTATAAAGGAAGAATTTATATTCCAAATGTAGCTGATTTGAGGAGATTTGTTATGGATGAAATTCATCAAGCTCCGTATTCTGGTCACCCAGGATATCAGAAGACAATTGCTACAGGTAGAAGGAAGTACTTTTGGCCAGGTATGAAAAAGGACATGGCTGAATACATTTCAAGGTGAATGAAATGTCAACAGGTAAAGGTTGAGAATCAACATCCAACAGGTTTGTTGCATCATTTGCTAGTTCCGGAATGGAAATGGCAAGTTATTTCCATGGATTTTATTATAGGATTTCCCATGACTTGGAGATAACATGATTCCATCATGGTTGTAGTAGACAAGTTGACAAAGGAAGCACATTTTATACTAGTGAAGTATTTGCATAAGACTAATGACATTGCCAAGATCTTCATGAAGGATATTTTCAAATTGCATGGATTGCCAAAGGAAATAGTCTTTGACAGATATGTCAAGTTCACTTCCAATTTTTGGAAAGGATTGTTTGCAGATTTGGGTACAAAGCTAAACTTTAGCACCGCCTACCATCCTCAGACAGATGAGCAGACAGAGAGAGTTAACCAGGTACTTGAAGATATGCTTCGCATGTATGTGATGGACAAACCAACTAAGTGGGAAGATTACTTACACTCGGTAGAGTTTGCTTACAACAATGGACAACAGGCATCCTTGGGGATGAGTCTGTATGAAGCTTTGTATGGAAGAAGGTGCAGGACACCAGTGACTTGGGACAACCTAATGAATAGAGTTGTTCTTGGACTAGAATTACTCAAGGAAATGGAGCAAGAGGTTGTAAAGATCAGACGGAATCTGAAAGCAGCATAGAACATACATAAAATTTATGCAGATAAGCATAGGGTGAACAGAGAGTTCAGTCTTGGGGATCATGTTTACCTCAGAGTGAAAGCAAATAAAAGTTCCTTGAATCTTGGAAGTTGTGCCAATCTGTCACCTAGATATTGTGGGTCGTTTGAAGTGCTCGAAAGAATAGGACCTGTTGCATATAGACTTGCATTGCCTGCTAGTACTAGAGCTCATAATGTTTTTCATGTTTCTTTGCTTAAGAAGTATGTACATGATCCTAACCATATGATAAATTGGCATGTGAGTCATGTCATGTCCCCATGCCTCCGATCGGCAAAGAGGACACGACCCAAGCTTTAACCACCTGAGCTAAGAGCCCCATGAACATGTGCATGCACAAAATTGCTAAAACATAATGCTTAAACAAAAAATTTGAACTAGAATATGCACACATGAATATTTATTATGCACAGATGCAATTATTCAACATACAGAGATACAATTATGTATCTTGCATAGTGGAATTAACATGCATTCATTCAACATGTTCAACATGATCATTAACAGAAAATATAGTTGCAGAAGTAAAAATGGACAAGATCACTTATCTTATGATGAACTCGTTCTGCAACCAGCGATGTCACTACAATGTTCCACCCAACCATAGGCCAGCGTGCTCCTTAATCTCTCAGCAGCACTGCCACCCCTGAGCTGGGCATGATTCTCCAAGGATTAAGGGAACTGGCAGGCTCACACATAGCCAAGGATACACAAACACACAGCCAAGCTAACACAGTTGGGTTTATCAGGCCATCAAGGAGTTGGGAAATGCTTATTGCTAAGCTGGTGAGCTCATTACAGAGCCAAGAACACCTACACTAGAACAAGCCTGACTTCTAAGACACCCACACACACCCTACACAAGGAATCAGTCCCTTCTCTGCTACACAGTCCCTCAGGCCCTGCATTCCCTTCCAGTGCTATTCAGGGGTTGTGGAGAAGAAAGCCAACCCTCTAGCTCTGTCTGTGTGGTTTCCATCCACCAGGTTTATCAAGAAAAACTAAGCCCCCATCCCTGCTCCCTACACAGTCCGAAGACCAACCATTACACACATGCAATCCATCAGTTGATACAGCTTAAGATAGGGAAATGATTTCTGAGTTGTTCTTGGCCCTCTCGTGGCCAAAACAACTCCCAACAATCTACAGCAGCCCCCACAGCATAACAGCAAACACAATCATAGGGAAAAATACTCCCAGGTGAAATCCAATAGTTCCAAACGTAACAGTAATGAAATCACAACATGAGGAACAACACCAGTTCACCCTGGGCAAGTAAGAAAGTGGAAAGGACTTACACTGGCTGCACTGGGGAAGTAAGATACATACTCTCCGCCTGTATGTGGATGAGACTTGCACCAGGCCCAATCACAAAGAATACCACAACATTCATAGGGGAGGAAGACCACAACACCCAAAATCATCCTGTGCGTGAGAATAATCGACGGGCAATGGCCCCTGCGTGAGGACGAGCAGCTTCTATCTTGTGCGTGGATGAACAGAAACCAGATGTGCATGAAAGGGGAGTGCGTGAGTGCTTCAACTTGTCATGGAAAGAGTGGAATGTGTCCGCAGGAGTGATGAGATAAAAAATGAATGAAGGGCATGAGCAGTTCAGCGCAGGCATGGAGAGGATAGTTTGTTCGCGGGTGGAGTGTGCGTGTAGGCTAGGAATGATAGTCCTGCCACCCCACTCCCAAAAACAATAAATTCCATAACTTCCCCCAGCTACCAGCAGAAATTCTTAATGAAGGTGGTTGGGTAAGGCAAGGAAAGAAGACACATGGGTATTTTCCTCATTGGCCCAAGGTTTGACAATTCCCCCCCACCCTTATCCTTGTGAAAATCATGCCCCTTTCTTATTTTAGTTGCCATGATTATAGTTGGTTGGGTTCATTTAATTAAGATGCATATTTACATGATGACAAACATAATATATGCTGCATGCCCGGATATACCATTGGTGACAAGTTTAAATCCAAAACATAGCATAACCGATCAATGGAGGGGCCTTGGCCTTTAGCTCCACACCATGATCATTACAGTATATACATCATGTACATTTAATGCAACGGGGTCAAAACTGGGGCATTACATTCCCCTCCCCCTTTAATAGAAATGTCCTCAGTGTTTACAAAATTGAACAAAATGCTACACTGGTATCGCCTCAGTGTTCCCCAAAATTGAACAAAAGTGGATGTGCCAATCGCATGGCATCCTCAAGCTCCTATGTAGCCTCTTCAAGTCTGAAGTGATCCCATTGCACCTTTACCTGCCCTATGGCCCGGTTTCGGAGCATTGTGACTTTCCTGTCGAGGATGCGCATTAGCTCGATTCGAAACTCTCCCTTGGGTTCCACCTGAATCACATCCCAATTTATCACATGGTTTGGATCATGTACATATCTCTTAAGCAAAGAAACATGAAAAACAATAAGATCTCTAGTGCTAGAAGGAAATGCAAGTCTATATGCAACTGGCCCTATTCTTTCAAGCACTTCAAACGACCCACAATATCTTGGTGACAACTTGGCACAAGTTCTAAGATTCAAGGAACTCTTCCTTGCCCTCACTCTGAGGTAAACATGATCCCCAACACTGAACTCCCTTTTCACCTTATGCTTATCTGCATAGCTTTTCTGTCTGTCCTGCACTGCTTTCAGATTCTGCCTGATCTTTACAACCTCTTGCTCCATTTCCCTGAGCAACTTTGGTCCAAGCACAATCCTGGTCACTGGATTGTCCCAAGTCACTGGTGTACTACAACTTCTTCCATACAAAGCTTCATATGGACTCATCCCCAAGGGTGCCTGCTGTCCATTGTTGTAAGCAAACTCTACTAAGTGTAAGTAATCTTCCCACTTGGTTGGTTTGTCCATCACATACATTCGAAGCATATCTTCAAGCACCTGATTAACTCTCTCTGTCTGACCATTTGTCTGAGGATGGTATGCAGTGCTGAATTTTAGCTTTGTACCCAAGTCTGCAAACAACCCCTTCCAAAAGTTGGAAGTGAACTTGACATCTTTGTCAGGGACTATTGCCTTTGGAAATCCATGCAATTTGAATATCTCCTTCATGAATATCTTTGCAATTTCATCAGTCTGATGCATAGACTTAATTGGTATAAAATGTGTTGCCTTAGTCAACTTGTATACCACAACCATGATGGAATCATGTTGTCTCCAAGTCATCGGCAATCCTATAATAAAATCCATGGAAATAACTTCCCATTTCCATTCCAGAACTGGCAAAGGCTGCAACAAACTTGGAGGGTGTTGATGCTCAACCTTTACCTGTTGACATTTCATACACCTTGAAATGTACTCTGCCATGTCCCTTTTCATTCCTGGCCAAAAGTACTGCTTTCTAGCTGTAGCAATTGTCGTTTGATATCCTGGGTGATTAGAATATGGAGCTTGATGGATTTCATCCATAACAACTCTCCTCAAATCTGCTACATCTGGAATATAAATTCTACCTTTATAAGTAAGAATTCCACCTTCTTCAAATTTATATCCCTCATATCTTTTCTCAAGAATTTGCTGCTGCAACTTGTCTTTGACTTTCTCATACAATTCATCTCTAGAAACGTGATCAACAATCTGCTGCCTCAAATCTGATTGGAAAATACTAAGAGATGCCACATGCATTTCCTGCACCTTCCTGCTGAGTGCATCAGCTACCTTACTCTCCTTTCCCTTTATGTGCTTGATTTCAAAATCAAATTCACATAAAAAATCCAGCCATCTTGCTTGCCTATCATTCAAAGTAGACTGATCAAATAGATACTTCAAACCACAATGGTCTGTTCTGAGCTCAAATATCTTTCCCATCAAGTAATGTCTCCACATCTTGAGAGCATGTACTATGGCAGCAAGTTCTAGATCATGAGTGGAATAGTTCATCTCATGTTCCTTCAAATTTCTTGACTCATAACATATCACGTGGTTTCCTTTCATAAGGACTCCTCCAAGCCCTTGTCCACATGCATCGGTACACACCACAAAATATTTTTCTAGATTTGCAACCTTCAATACTGGTGCACTAGTGAGAAGACTCTTCAATATTTGGAAGCTTTCTTCACACCTCAATGTCCATTCAAACTTCATCCCCTTCTTTTGCAAAGAAGTGATGGCATGTGCAACTTTGGAGAATCCCTCAATGAACCTCCTGTAGTATCCTGCAAGACCCATAGAAGATCTCACATCTGTCACATTTCTTGGAGTAGGCCAATTCATAATGGCTTCGATCTTTTCAAGGTCCACAGATATACCCTCTTCTGAGATAATGTGACCCAAATACTAAATTCTATCTCTATAGAAGTTGCACTTGCTCAGTTTTGCATACATCTAATGCTCCCTGAGCAATTGCAATGTCAATCTCAAATGCTCTTCATGCTCTTCCTCATTCTTAGAATAAACAAGAATGTCATCAAGGAAAACAAAAACAAACTTGTCCAAATACCTGCTGAAGACACTATTCATAAGGCACATAAATGTAGCTGGTGCATTCGTGAGACCAAATGGTACCACTACAAACTCATAATGCCCATACCTTGTCCTAAAGGCTGTCTTATGAATGTCCTCATCCTTGATTCTCACCTGATGGTAACCAGACCTCAAGTCAATCTTGGAAAATACCTTTTCTCCCCTCATTTGATCAAAGAGGTCATCAATCCTAGGAAAAGGATATTTATTCTTCATGGTAACCTTGTTCAATTGTCTATAATCAATACACAATCTGAGTGTACCATCTTTCTTCTTTACAAATAGAACTCATTCTCCCCAAGGAGACACACTCGGTCGAATATACTTCTTTTCCAACAACTCTTTCAGTTGCATCTTCAACTCTAGCATCTCCGGTGTACTCATCCTGTAGGGTGCCTTGGACACTGGTCCTGCTCCTGGCACAAGTTCAATTGTGAAATCAATGTCTCTATTTGGAGGAAGCCCTAGAATCTCATCAGGAAACACATCCCTAAATTCCTGTAACACCTGATAGTCCTCCAACCTAGGAGTTTCGTCTCCCGTTTCCTCCAAAATCTGAGCTGCATACAACTGGAAACCCTTCCTACAATTTTTTTTTAATTGCATTGCTGAAACCTGCCTCACTGAAATCACCTTTGGAATGCCTTTCACAACTACTAGGTTCCCTTTTTCATTCATGCATTCAAAAGTCTTATTGTAGCAATCAAGATTCACCCTGTGAGCTTCTAACCAATCCATTCCAATAAGAAAATCATAGGAACCAAGTGGTAGAACATTTAGATCAACACAAGTGACTATTCCATTCATGACCAATGGGCATTTCTCTACCACTTCACTAACCTTTCTCTTAGTTCCAGTGGCTAGCTGGACTAACCAAGACTTCCTATGCTTTGCTTTCTTAAAAGCACAAATCTCCACTACTCTAGGAGTAATGTAACTGTGCGTAGAACCAAGGTCAATCAAAATAGAAACAGATTGCTCAACAATCTTACCTACTACCTCAACTACAGTTGAATAGTGATCTACTTGACAGTCCTCCAATTCTGCATAAATCCTAGGAACTACCCTTGCTACTTGACCCACTGTTTCTACTTCTTGAACGTTATAAGCTGGCCTTGCACTCTCATTCTTGAGTGGACAATTCCTGCGCATGTGGGGTCCCCCACATTTCCAACATTGAAGTGGTCCTTTATTCTGTTGTGGCTCTTTAGGTTTTTCTCCTATCACTCCAACTGGTTTACTTGCAGCTTGGGATGGCTGCTTCTGCTAGTTCCTGAAGTTAGAATGTTTGAAACCTTTCTTCCTTGGGTCAAACTTCTCGTTCTTCTTGTCCTTCCATGCCTTATGGTAATAAGGTTTTTCTTGCTTTGCTCATAGCAATACTTAGCCTTCCTTATTGCTTCTTCAAGAGTTCTAGGCTCATAAAACTCAATTCTATCTTTGTAGGACTGAGGTAATCCACTCAGAAAACGCTGGACCTTCACTTTTTCATCTCTGATGTATCGAACATACCTCAACAGCTCGAAAAACTTATTTGCATATTCTTTCATGGTCTGCTGTCCCAACCTCAGCTCATGGAACTCCTTAATATTGTCATCATAATACCTGTCTGAGAGGTATTTCTTCTTGAAATACTTCTTGAACTGTTTCCACTTAAGTCTCCTTTCATAGATATTCTTTACTTGCTTGAAGTGTTCCCACCAAATGGATGCCCTCCCATTCAGATTGAATATGGCAACTCTTGCCTTCATGTTTCCTGAATAATCATGCACTTGAAAGTACTTCTTTATCCCAAGAAGCCAAGCTTCAACCTCTTGTCCAGTCTTTACTTCACCATCAAATGTAGGAGGTTTAGCTTTCTTAAATTCATCCCGAGAGTGATCCCTATGGTGTCTCTTTCTTTTTCTTTTATGAGAAGAAGAGCTTGAATCCACGCTAGATTCTTCAGAATCATATGACCCACTAGAAGTCCTTCTCCTTATCCTAGTACTGCTCTTACTACCTTCTGGCCTTGCTGTACCTCGTCTAGATTCTATATTTATATGTAAGTCTGTCAAACTCTGCAACATAGCAGCATTCAACTGATGCTTCTCTTCCTGGGCTTTGATTAAGTTTCTCATAGTAGCTGCAATGTCTGACGGTGTCTCTCAGAATCTCCTTCCATTAGACTCAATGTCATCGTTTCTATTATGGACATTTTCTCCCATGGCATCTTCTGCTTGCTCATAAGGATCCCGAGCATCATACTCATCATGGGTTCTCATAATTGAACCACCACTTACTTGTCAAACTGCACCACCTGGAATACTTCCCTGGAAAGTGACTATGACTCTGCAAACATGTTAGTAACACAACTATTAGATACATAAAATTAATATAAACCAGCACTACTTACCTTCTCTTGGAAAATTATAAAATTACAAGTTTTCCCAAACACTAGATTTTCCCAAATTTCTTTTGTAAATCACTGCCTCTTTTCTCATTCCCAGCCCATGAAAATCCACTGAAAAATAGTCACAATCTACTGGGGAAATCCTGCTGAAAAGTCAAAATTTCCTCCTTGTAGAATCAGATCTTATTTCAACTACTGACCCGACGTTTCAGCAGCCCAAATTGCTAATTCCTCCACTATATCGGTGGTTGAAACAACTAAATTTTTTCGACGTACATCGGCTGTCGGGTCCGCTAAGCACTAACGTCGGCAATTGGATCTTCTAACCCTCTGAAATGTTAGTCCCTTCGACAGCCGCAACGGTGGTCGTCCAATCCACTAACTTCATTTGACCTAGCTCATCGGCTGTCGAAAGATCTAACGTTTTTCGACGTCTTTCTACTTAACCAAAATTTTCAATTTTCCCTTTTCGTCTTCTTCTTCACCGATGGATCGGATCCATTTCTTCCTTTACATCGGCGAAGAAGTTTCATCTTCAATCTTCCTCTGATCGATGGCCAAATCTACTGTGGCATAGCCCAATCGGAATCAGCAGTCTTTTTACATCGAAATCCTAGTGACTTTGGCTTTCACAACGGTGTCACACCAAACACTAACTTCTTCCGATCAGTGGCTGTTTATTTAGAAAATTTTTAACTTCCTTGCAGCGTCGACGGTATTTCTACATCGGAAGACTTAGTGCTTTTGGCTTCCGCAATGGCGGTACACCAAACACTAACTTCTTCCGATCGATGGCTATTTACTTAGAAAAAATTTCCCCGATTTCTCCCAACGGCTCTCCATCAGCATGCTTTCTCCTAGCGCTTCTGCTACAGTGGAAGTCTTTCCTATTAGCTCTTCTGCTACAGTGGAAGTCTTTCCCGCTAGCTCTTCCAACTGCTCCAACACTTAAACAACAATTTTTCAAATTTTCCAGTCTGATTTCTGCTGGGTAGAAAGGAATACTACCTCTGTCACTACACCTTTCATGTCTCATTCAGGCCCATGCTACAACATGAGCTCTGATACCACTAACTGTCACATCCCCATGCCTCCGACCGACGAATAGGACGTGACCCAAGATTCAGCCACTCGGGCTAAGAGCCCCATGAACATGTGCATGCACAAAATTGCTGAAACAAAATGCTTAAACAAAAACTTTGAACTAGAATATGCACACATGAATATTTATCATGCACATATGCAATTATTCAACATACACAGCTACAATTATGTATCTTGCATAGCGGAATTAACGTGCATTCATTCAAGCATTCACTCAACATGTTCAACATGATTATTAACAGAAAATATAGTTGCAGAAGTAAAAATGGACAAGATCACTTATCTTATGATGAACTCGTTCCACAACTAGCTACGTCGCTACAACGTTCCACCCAACCATAGGCTAGTGTGCTCCTTAATTTCTCAGTAGTGCTGCCACCCCCAAGTTGGGCATGATTCTCCAAGGAGTAAGGGAACTAGGAGGCTGACACATAGCCAAGGATACACAAACACATAGCCAATCCAACACAGTTGGGTTTATCAGGCCATCAAGGAGTTGGGAAAGGCTTATTTCTAAGCTGTTGAGCTCATTACAGAGCCAAGAACACCTACACCAGAACTATCCTAACTTCTAAGACACCCACACACACCCAACACAAGGAATCCGTCCCTTCTCTGCTACACAGTCCCTCAGGCCCTACATTCCCTTCCAGTGCTATTCAGGGGTTGTGGAGAAGAAATCCAGCCCTCTAGCTTTGTCTGTGTGGTTTCCAGCCACCAAGTTTATCAAGCAAAACTAATCCCCCATCCTTGCTCCCTACACAGTCCGAAGACCAACCATTGCACACATGCAATCCATCAACTGATACAGCTTAAGACAGGGAAATGATTTCTGAGTCGTTCTTGGCCCTCTCGTGGCCAAAATTACTCCCAACAATCTACAGCAGCCCCCACAGTGTAACAGGAAACACAATCACATGGAAAAATACTCCCAAGCGAAATCCGATAGTTCCAAACATAGCAGCAACGAAATCACAACATGAGGAACAACACCAGTTCGCCCTGGGCAAGTAAGCAAGTGGAAAGGACTTACACTGGCCGCACTGGGGAAGTAAGATACACACTCTCCTCCTGTACATGGATGAGACTTGCACCAGGACCAATCACAAAGAAGACCACAACATTCACAGGGGAGGAAGACCGCAGCACCCAAAATCATCCTGTGTGTGAGAATAATCAATAGGCAATGGCCACTGCGCGAGGACGAGCAGCTTCTAGCTTGTGTGTGGATGAATAGAAACCAGATGTGCATGAAAGGGGAGTGCGTGAGTGCTTCAACTCATCATGGAAAGAGTGGAATGTGTCCGTGGGAGTGATGAGATTGAAAATGAATGAAGGGCATGAGCGGTTCAGCACAGGTGTGGAGAGGATATTCTGTCCACGGGTGGAGTGTGCGCGTAGGCTAGGACTGACAGTCCTACCGCCCCACTCCCAAAAGCAATAACTGCCATAAATTCCCCCAGCTACCAGCATAAATTCTTAATGAAGGTGGTTGGGTAAAGCAAGGAAAGAAGACACATGGGTATTTTCCTCATTGGACCAAGGTTTGACAATTCCCCCCCACCCTTATCCTTGTGAAAATCATGCCCCTTTATCATTTTAGTTGCTGCAATCGTAGCTGGTCAGGTTCATTTAATTAAGATGCATATTTACATGATGACAAACATAATATATGCCGCATGCCCCGATATACCATCGGTGACAAGTTTAAATACAAAACATAGCATAACCAATCAATGGCGGGGCCTTGGCCTTTAGCTCCACACCATGATCATTACAGTATATACATCATGTACATTTAATGCAACGGGGTCAAAACCGGGGCATTACAATTCAAGTGGAACCCGAGGGAGAGTTCCAAATCGAGCCAATGCGCATCCTCAACAGGAAGGTCACAACTCTCCGGAACCGAGCCATACGGCAGGTAAAGGTGCAATGGGAGCATTACGAACCTGAAGAAGCTATGTGGGAGTTGGAGGATGGCATGCGATTGGAACATCCATTTTTGTTCAATATTGTGGAACACTGAGGCTATACCAGTGTAGCATTTTGTTCAAATTTTGTAAAAGCACTGAGGACAGTGCTATTGAAGGGGGATGGGAATGTAATACCCCAGTTTTAACCCTGCTTACATTAGAAATACATGATACATATATTGTAAATAATCTTGGCGCGGAGCTAAGGGCCAAGTCCCCACCATCAATTTGCGTATGTTGTGTTTTTGTTTTGGGAATGGTCATCGATGGGTATCGAGACATATGACATATATTTAAATTGTGGCATCATGTAATCATGCATTTTAATTAAATAACCCAACCAGCTATGTTCACGGAAACTAAAATGAGAAGGGGCATGATTCTGAAGGATAAGGAAAGGGGAATGTTGGGCATTGATTCATGGGGGAAAACCATGTGTCACCACCACCCTTAATTATTCCATTGTTAGTTGGAGTGGCAATTGGCTGGCAGGGAAACCAACACCACGCTGACGTTTGCTCACACTCTCCCCACGACGCATCTGTTGGTCTATCCACTCACTAGATCGCAAGTCTATTCGTCTCCTCTCATGCGAACTGAGTTAAAAGGTTCCACATTCCATTGTAGGGGGTTCGGTTCCTTTTCTGCCTCACCGATTGTTGGCTTGCGAGCCTGCTAACTCTTCCTCTACCTCACGGATCTGATGGCTATGGATTGATTCTTTAATGCGATTCACGTAGATTTTTGTGTCTTTTTCCATGGTTATCAGACAACGTATTGTCCTGTTATTTCCATTGTTGAAATTGTGGCTATAATTGCATCCATAGTTCTATGGGTTGCATTTTTTCTCTCACACAGAGGTTGGAAGTCTGGTATTTTCCATTCCCGGTCTGTGTGATATTTCCTAGCGATTGCAGTGGGATTTGTGTGCTGTGGGTTCATATTTGTATTGGGATGCTAATTTCCCACAATTTGCTTGGTTTTATTTTCCCTTTTTATGGTGGTATTGGTTGAGGATTGCCGTGAGTACCTATGTTTTGTTCGACTATGTTTCTCCCCTGTAAAAGCTTGAATATCTGTTTGAATGCTTGCATGCAGTAGTTTTGTCCTTGTACTACATGGGAGTGGTGAATGAGGGCCTGAGGTGCTTGATAAACTTGGTGGATTGAGAACTACACAAACAGAGCTACTGAGCTAGCTTTCTTCTCCACAACCCTTGAATAGCACTAGAAGGGAGATCGGGGTTTAAGGGACTGGGTTGTAGTGAAAGGGCTGATTTCCTTGTGTTGGGTGTGTGTGGGTGTTCTAGAAGTCAAGATGGTTCCGGTGTTGGTGTTTGTAGGTCTCCAATGAGCTCACCAGCTTAGCATTATCCTTTCCCAGCTCCTGGATGGCCTAATAAACCCAACTTCATTGGCTTGGCCGATCTGTTGTTCGCCTTATCAACCCAACTGTGTTGGCTTGGCTGAACTATGTACCCTAGTGGTGTTGTTATCCTTGGCTATGTGTAAGCCTATTAGTTCCTTATTCCTTGGGGAATCATCCTCGGCTCGGGGGTGGCAGCATTGCTGAGAGATTAAGGAGCACGTGGGCCTATGGTTGGGTGGAACGTTGCAGTGATGTATCTGGTTGCGGAACAAGCTATTTATAAGATAAGTATTCTTGTCTAACTTGTGTCTGCAATCATATTTACCTTTGATGAATGATGATATACATGTTAAATACTGATCTATATATGCATGAAGTGTTTATTGATATGTTTTGTTTCCGTTGTGTATAATGAATGTTTATCCTTCGTAATATGTTTTATTGTTTAAAGTATCATGCTTCAGCACTATATGTATGCATGTTCGTGTTCATGGGGATAGACGCTTGGATGATTTAACGTATAGTAGCATCTTCTCTACTGGTCGGAGGGTCAGTGATGTTACAAATACTTTTATGAGGCACCCTATTCTGGATGTAGGATGCATAGTTTATAGAATCGGCCCAAAAATTTGGTGGCAAAGTCTTAGCCTCCATCATATAGGTTTCCATCTCCTTCAGTGATCTGTTCTTTCTCTTAGCAACACCATTTTGTTGTGGTGTGTAAGGGATCGAATGCTGCATCTGAATACCTACATATTTACAATACTGAATGAGCTCAGACTTGACATACTCACCACCATTGTCAGATTTGAGGATCTTGATTTTCCTCCCAGACTGGTTTTCAACCAAGGATTTAAATACTTTGAAGAGGTCAAAAACTTCAGACTTATGCTTTACGAAGTAAACCCCATAGTACCTGGAAAAGTCATCTATGAATGCCAGTGCATATTTCACTTGACTCATGGACTTATGAGGAAATGGACCAACAATGCCACTGTGGATCAAATCAAGAGGTGCAGAGGTTCTCTCATGACTAGCTCTCTCAAATTTGTGCTCTGGGTGTTTTCCTAGGATACAACCTTGATAGACTCCCTTGGAAAACCTGATCTTTGGTAACCTATGACCATATATTTTTCATTCAAATCAGAAAGATACTTGTAGTTAAGATGGCCAAATATTTCATGCCAAATATTGCTTTCCTCACTAGCATGAATCAGAAGAGCCGAGGGGTTTGAGTAGGGTAGAAAATGGGAAAACATGTATAACTTCGAAGTGTGATCAACAACACCTTTTGCTATGACTTTACCATTCGAAATATCTGTGATTTCAAGATCATCAAGGGAGAAGATGACCTTCTTTGGAGACCCTATCTGATTCATCTGATACAATGATAAGAGATTAGAGGAAAGACCTGGAACATACAACACATTACTGAACTTACCATGGTCAAGATCAATCCTTCCTTTCGACAAACTGTCAGTGAGAGAGACATCTCCCAAAACTATTGGTGGACCTTTCGACATGTCAAGAGAGGAGAATGCATCTTTTGTCAAAACCATATGTCTAGAAGCTCTAGAGTCTATGGTGAAGCTAGGTGATCTTGATGTGCCAACAACCAAAGCATTTACTCTCTCTCTGTCCTCTGAATTTTATCGTCCTTCCCTCTTCTTTGAGCAATTAGGAAGGGATATGTTATTCTTCTCCAGGATTTGGGTCAACATGTCAATTTTCTTATTCATACAAGATATTTTAGGAAGATAGCCCTTACTGCAGTATGCACACTTGCTCATTTCTCCTTTGTTCTTCTTCTTCTGGAAGTTCTTCTTGGAGCCTTGGGGCTCCTCTTGAGACTTGTTCTTTTCTCTCTTTTGCTCAGGTGGATTTTAGTTTTTTCTTTTCTTTTTGAATCGACCTTTGAATCTCCAGCAACCAAAGATTGGTCTTTGGAAGGTTTGATGGTTCCCATCATCACCAACTTATCTTGTTCCCATGTGAGGGATTCCATCAACTCTACAAGTTTAGGCATCTTCCAGGATCGAGATGTCATCTTGGTGGCATGGAAGGTCAAAAAAAACATTGAATATTTAGGTCCAAGCTTTGGGACTATGGAAAAAACTACTTGATCCTCCTTCTTTTCAATCCCACGCTGATTTAGCTGCAAAACAAGGGCTTTAAACTTGAAAAAATAGAGTTGCAAGGATTCGAAGCTTTTGGGACTCAAGGAGATCAGCTCATTCTTGATTTTATGTCTTCTCATCTCATTTTTCTTACCAAAAAACTATACAATATTCTCCCACACTTCATTAGGTGATGTCAATCCATTGAGATGGAAAAGAAGGTCTCTGGAAATGCTCAGACACAAAAGACCATAGGCCTCATCCCTCCTGTTGTGCCATTTTATTTTCTCTACAACTGCATTGGGATCTGCCTCAGTTGCCATAGTAACCCTATAGATACCTTTTTCTCTCAGCAATATCTCCATCTCAACTTTCCATTCAAAGAAATTAAAAGGAGTCAAGATGATCTTCTGAGATTGGTCCATAGCTCAGAGACTATGCCCTTTAGTTAGCAGAATATGCTAACAGCCAAGATGTTGAACCTGCAATAGCAATATTGAAGGATAGAAATCGATCTACAAAGGATATGATACCATGTGGAAATTGAACCCAAGTGATAGAACAATTACACTCACAAAATTGCTAATCAAACATGCAAAATTAACATCAAAGGAGACTGAAATTGGAGCATAACACTAATCTATATCTAATAAGTGTCCAATAGACAAGCTTGTGAAGTAATGGGCTGCTGTAATATATAATTACATGATATATTCAAATTCATAAGGATTACATTTGAAATAGTCAAAAAGTAGGCTTACTAAATTTAGTCAAATCCCTCATAGGTGCATAAAGTAGTTTCCAAATACACTAGGATGCTCACTAATTGGAAAATTCAAATAGGAAAGCTAATAAGGGATGGAAATTTAACTCATACATGATTTTATTAGGAGAAAAGGATGGAGGATGATGTGGGCAAAAAACAAGTCAACTACACCTAGTCTAGCTTTCCCTTTTGCCTTAATTCTCAATAAAACATGTAGCTTTATAGAAAAAGCAGTTATGTGCCTTGGAGGATATGGAATAAAGTAGACATGCTAAATATGGTTTCTAGGAGGTTTCCCAAGCATTCCATGACTCATTTTTAGCAAGTGTTGACTTCTATGACATGTAGAAGGAAACTAACATAGAGTGGAATAGAGGAGACTAGGTAATAAGAAAAAAATGATTTAATTAATGTCTAAGGTATGTAACTATGGGTTAATTATTCTGACAATTTTAACATCTATGTTTGCATCTTTGTTCACGCCATATTTGCATCCAAATTAGCATCCAATATTGCATCCATTTTTGCTAGCAGTTTAGCATCCCATTTTGTACCATGTTTTACTTCCAAATATGCACCAATTTTTGCTTCCAAATTTGAACCAATTTTTGCTTCCTTTTTTGCATCATGTTTTGCTACCCAAATTACACCAAATATTTCTTCTATTGTTGCACCATATTTTTCTTCTTATGTAGCGTTGTGTTTTTCATTGAAAGTAACCTCTTATTTTGCTACCATATCAATGCCACATTTGGCTTCATCATTAGCGCCAAGTGTTGCATAATTTTTAATGCCTAGTTTTGCATCCATATGTGCGCCCACATTAGCACCATGTTTAGCTACTACTTTAGTGCCCAATTTATCCTCCATTTTTACTACCACACTAATGCCACATTTTTCTTCCTGTTTAGCTCCTTTTCTTTCTTCTTATTTTTCTTCCTCATGCATGCCTCATTCAACTTCTCATTTAGCATCCAATTTTGTTCTTTTGTTGGCCACTAATTTAGCTTCTAGTTTGGCTTCTAGTTTGGTGTCCAAATTAGCATCAAAATTGACTTCTAACTTAGCGCCAAGTTTTTCATCCAATGTTGCTTCTAGATTTGGGACATAGTGGGTTTCCATTTTAGCTCCCGGTTTTGCTTCCTTATTATCACCAAATTTGACTTGTTATTTAACAACTACAACCATATCCACTTGTGTGCTAATATATTTACTATATCAAATTATTATATTTATTCATTAATTTCAATAGTTCTTATATATCATTTACTTTGTATTTCTGAAATAACATAATGAAACGTTCAAATTATTTGTAGATACTAGTACTGAAATTAATTGCATAGAATTTATGAATAAATTTAACAGAAACAAACAACATTTATCCAAAGTAGTAATATCATCATATATATTAATTTTCCATGAAAATATCATCAACAACTTCCAATATATATAAATTTAAAATATAATAACGATAACATCAACATTATCTTTCATCAAAAGAAGTGAAATTACAAAACATTGTTTCATCAATAATATATCATACAAATCATCATATTAAGGTTAAAAGAACAAGTGAACAATATATATAGTGAAAATAACAATATCACAAGAAATATTTTTTTGATATCCATATCTAGAAAAGTTAAAATGATCATTAGTAATCAAATCTAATACGTAAACATGAATCTACCATACAAATCAAAATGACCCAAAATGTAATATGAACTTGGATCATCACAAAATAAAAGTATGTGTCTAGTAGCATGGAGAAAGCAAAAAACATCCCCAATCTCAATGGTAGCATCAATGGCTACCATCATCATCATCCTCATTGTCCTCATCTATCCCAACATCATATCCATCATCATTTTCATTTGATCCATTTGAATCATTACCAACAATATCTTTCTTTGGTATATCGGTGACAACATAATCACGATCATCATCTAAGTAGTCATCTTCACCAGTTTCCTGCAAATACCAAGAAATAATCAATTTAAAACATTAGTATTAATTTCACTACATAATGCATATTATGTGTTATATTGAAAATATTAGTGTGATAATTTATGCATTCTCATTGCTCTAATAAATGTTTGCAATATGTATTACTCATTTCTCTAATAAATGTTTGCAGCTAATCAATGCAATTGAGCATATTCCGTATGCGAAACCATTGTTCGTAAATGTTAGTGGTATATATATAGTGGAGCTCACAAAAACAAAATATCCTCCAGTTAAAACCGATTTATCTCCTGACATGTAGATCAACAGAAAAGACCCTTACATGCACTTGCCATCTTAAAATTTAACTCCATATTCTCTAGAAACACACTTTTTTATTTCTAAATAGGAGCTACAAATATAGATGGATACCTAAGTGGAAATTACTCATTACAAACTAATGGGAAAACATTGTACTAATGAGAAGTATGGCACTGCCATAAAAATTAAAACATGCAAATATTTAATAGTTAAAGGATTATGAGCAAAAACAATTCTAACTCCTAGACCAAAGTGCGTTCCACTTGCAGAAGTTGGAGATCTGTAATGGAGTGGAACTCCTGCATAGTGGGTCCACAAGGAGGCTTAGGGAAGGAATAGGCCACAACGGAGGTGAAATACAACAAAGATGTTGCTAACAAATGGTAGACACTTTCAAAATTAATGTAAGACAGACTGCCAAAAATACTATTGGCATACAATAAACTAACACAAATGCTATTGGATGACAACATACAACCATAAATTTTGTTTATGTAATAATTAAGTCAATCAAAGCTATCTGTGTATTGAACTAGAAAATCAATGGTGTACCATTTTAATTTTTAACAAATAAGTGGTCATCCTATTTTATCCCTTCAAGAAACTTTATCGTAGATTTGGCACAACTAAGAGAATCATGGTATCTCAAAGTTTTCAAACTCAAAGCATAAATGGGAATAATGTACAATGACTGTTGTGGCACCAACATAACTAAAAACAGATACTAGAATTAAGTAACCCACCATTTCAATAGTTTGGTCCAAAAATAATTATATGGATTTTAAAGTGTAAAACATTCTCCTAGCATAAGTACCTGAACTCTCATGAGAATGCTAAAGAATGCAAAATATCTAACTCATAGTAGTCCCATGTTTGGATCTTCCCTCCCAAGAAAGGAAATCATGTAAGGCAATAGGAAGAATATAAATTCAAAGGATATCACCAGGCTACAACAATAAAACTTAAGCAAGATATGCAACATAATGTGAGGAAAGAGCGTTTATCCTATTAAGTGAGCCCAAATAAGATATGCATTTAGAGTTTGCTAGTCATTTCTACAGAATCACAAAATCTTGATTTTCAACTTTGTAACAGAAATATGCTTGGTTAGAGGCATTTTATTTGAATTGTAAAGCTACTTCATGATAAATCATAATGATAAAACATGTGAAATTCAATTTTTTACTCAATCTGAAGTTTCATATAATTTTCATATCATATATTAGATTATTCGCATCTCTTATATTCTTTCTATCATACCATCTAACACCACATTCACCAATCCCAATAATTCTTTTGTGTAATATGTGGACATTTATAGAATTTAATGTCATTTTCACTAAAACTAATTCCAAATGAAACATGCATTTCCCTCCCTATATTTTCAGTTTCGAGCATTTCCAACTAGTAAGATGAAGATACAAATACTGAAGTTGTATAAATAAGTCAATGATTTTTTATAAAGTGTTTCTTTGTGAATAGAAATACAAATATCCATAAAATCAAAATATTGAAATAAAATGTGTTTGATAACTTTAAGTTCATAGTTTTGATAAAGCATTGTCACTGAATTCCCTCCCAAGAGTTTGCCTCTTATTTTTATGAGTTATAAGCAAGAAGATATGAAAGGGCCAAGTCCTTTTATAAAGTAATTGTTTTTCACCATTGATGAGTAGAAAGTTAAGGGCTTTCACCATGTTGCAAGCAAGATTTATTTTCCATGTATGAGATCAAAAAAATAATTTATTAACCTTCATAATTTCACAATGCATCATTGCTACTGGTGTTCTTTCTTTATTCATTACTTACAGTTTACCCTTTTAGTTTCACCCCCTTTAATATTACCATCTACTCTCTTACTTTGTTTTTTTAACCCAGGTTTTAGATTTTTTTGGAGATGCTCTGGGAAGACCTTGTTGTTATCAAGCATTTCTCTTCGTCGTCCCAATGAATTATTTTGATCATTTGTGGACATTAATATAATTTTATCATTTCTCCAAAACCTTCTTAATTAAATGGAGAAATGTTTTTTTAAATATTTTTCTTACTTGCAGTAAGGATGTAATGACACTCCATATCAGTGCATTGGTTGGATAAACTCCATGTGATGAAAAAATCATACTCACAGCTAAGCCTTTTGGAATGTTATGCACAGCGGTGGCTATAGTTACCAAAACACTTTGTGATAGTCCTTTCGAGGAGACTCCAACACTCAAACATTCACCTAATGAATGAAGAGTCATCATTCCAATCACTAGGACCATATTTTTGGCATCTACCCCTTTTATATCTATCATGCTAACTTCACCATATTGTTCTAGGAACTACACAGTCATAAGCAAATTACATATAAGTATTTTTTTTTCGTTGAGAGAAACTTCAATTCTTCCTCAAACGAAAGAAACAAATTGAAAATTAACACTTTTTTTTCTCCTTTTCAAGATGATATGAGCAGTGGATAATATACTTCTCACCAATATGAAAATTTATACGAACAAGTTAACTAGCCAAATATCTGTATGTTACAACATACTAGACACAATCCAAAAAAACAATGAAAGAATAGGAAATAACATAAAGGAGTAGAATTAGAAGTGTGAATAGATCCTAATATGATTTGAAGTTGATAAGTTAACAGTAGGACTCGTGACAAGAAAAAAGTATTAAACACATTCCAACAATGTTAAATTGAAAACAATGGCACCTTAAATGCATCTGCACAATTACTTGAAAGCATAACTAGAAAACATATAAAAAAAACCCAAGGGAACATGTTATAGATAGAAGAGTGTAATATAAGATAAGATATGATAAGTTTATTCATGTCCAAACAAACCACCAAAAGTAGGTCAAAGAGACTACTAAATACAAAAGTGACAATACAAAGTGGGAGTGTGCATGTCACTCTTATACAAGCAAGAAATCAAACATATCAATATGACCTATAACAAATACCATAACACCAAAAGGAAATACAATGCTCCATACCTAAGTTCATCGGAAAGAGGCTTGGTGCTCCAAAATATTTCCCTTAGACCAAGGAGGAGGAGAGTGGGAGGGGGGTCAATCTTTAAAATTGAGTGTCAGTCTCTTCTTCCATCTAAGGTTCAAGGAAATAAACTCCTTATAAAAATCTTGCTAAAGGAGATAAATCAAAGAAAATGAAAGAAAATGAATAGTACAACAAGGGGTTCCTCATTCCAAAAGGTGGAGATACATCAAAGAAAGAAATATCCTCCTAAGGAGAAGGGATAATTAGGCCGAGAGGGAACCAAGAGAAGAATGATGAGAATGTGTTTTCATTGATGTCAAACAACCTTTTAGATGTCAAGATAGTATTTGAATGATTGAGGATATGGATCAACGAATTCTTATGGAGAAGATTCCAACCTTGAAGGATCAAATCCCTTTGGTATAAAGAACCTATGAACATGACTTATAGAGTATCTATAGATTGAGGCATTGCAAATGATGTGCTGGTGAAAAAAATTGAAATAAATATGCAATAATGAATTTCACAACCACGATAATGATTGGTTTCATTTAAACATAAAAATATGGTTAGAGAGTATTGAGGCCTATGAAGTATGATCCCCTGTTGAAATCCATTGAAACCCAAAGCATATGTTTCAGAATTGAGAAATATTTGACTCAGTAAATATAACTATGTAGCAAGACAAGATAAAGGACAAAATTTGTGTTTTATATGGAAGTCAATGTTTTTCTCAAAGCATATGTGAATGAACACATAGTCAAAAGTAAAACTCAGCCGTCAAGAATCACAAATTGATTTGAAGAGCCATAGGTCAAGCATCTACATAATGCGTGGAAGAGACGAAACTATTAAGACACTTTAAAATTGTTTGAAAAAGCAAACAAATAGGATCCAAAATTTGGATCAAACAAGTACATTTCAACCTTAGTTAGATTGACGTGTTGGCCCCATAAGTCATCCAAAAAGTGTATAAATACAAGCTAGACTAAGTATATTGAGGTTTATAAAATATGAAATGTAAATCATGAGATATATTCATTGAAACCCAAAGCATGAGATATATTCATTGGAAACTTTATCCTTCAAACATAAATTTGTTGGAAGGATACTTTTAGTAGTTTTTTGTGTAAATGGGATATATGCTAATCAAGATGCATTCCTTGTCATTATTCAATGGAAAGAGGATACTAAGACATCACATAGGTTAGAGTATCTACACAGATATTCAATTATGTTTGGAAATTACAAATTTATGATACTAACAAGATTAAGGCTATAGGTTCATTTTATGCAAGTTTGAGTGATATTTATGTTGTTTGGAGATGAAATCTGCAACTGGGAGGTGATGACAATGAGTGAAAGAAAAAATAATACATAGAACATTGCCAAAAATATCTTTGAATAATAGCTTCTATCATCATAAAGGTGCCCAAATGCAAGTCTAAGAACCTTTTGTGGCAGATGTAGACATTCATTTTGCACAATAATAGTAGCTTGACATATCAACTTCATACTCTACCTACATATTTGAAATTTGGTGCAATAAACTTATAATTTTTGTCTCATCATTCTACAAATCTGTAATATGTGTGTGCAACCACTCCCAACCTCAAAGAGAAATATCGAATCAACCTATGACCATTTAGAATAAACCACATCACAGGCATGGAAAGTAGGTGAACAACTAGACCTAACACTCCATCCTTATTCAATCTTTTCATGTTGACGACTTCCAGCAAATTGAATATCCTAATGAGGACGAGGTGTGAAATAGATATATAGTTAGATCCTCCCATGGGAGCATGGTTTGCTAAATGGATAGAGACCTGAAGAAATAGAGAAACCACGAAGAGACGTGTTGGGACAACTAAATTATGGTTTTTATGACCTCCTCGAGAGATGGGAAACATACTACAGAATATAAAAAATAGTACCTTTATCATGGAAATTTTTTGTCAATTATATCCTAGAAGGGAAATATATTATAGGAGTTGAATCGAGCACTCTAGTAGCTCTCCACTTTGGTTGTCATGAACTTACAAGGGGATAGTTCTCCATGTTACAATAGTGAAGTGTTCCATTACCGAGGGAAGGGTTAACAAGGATTTTGTCTCGCTCCTTCCGGGGCTATAAATAATTGGCAGTTAAGGCTGTTGTAACTAGGCCTTGAATAATCTGTCCCAACCATTGAGATTTGTTCCCATCCAAACTCTCGGTCATTCATGGTAACTTAGTAAAGGAAAGGGTTCCTAGTTAGGTCTTAACTTCTAGAGGATTAAGCCCATTTTCTTCACGCATATGCTCTATATATATTCATATTTCAATTCTTATCAATTTTATGGTGTTACAAATATGGGTTTCATAGAAAATTTGTTATCAACTATTTCAACGTACTAAAACACCATTAGAGTTGGAAAAAATGATCTAAAACTTTGGAAAGGCACTAAACTCATGTTCCTACAATTTCTTGGTATGTGCTTGTAATGATGAAATCAAAATTATTCATTGAAATAATATCAACAATGAATTGGAAAGAGAAATGATACTTCTCATCAAATTTTTTTCAATTTAGGTATGAATTGGCATATTTGGTCTTTTTGAATGCATGAGCTATGTTGCATTGATACAAGGGTCAATAAAATAATAAAATTTATAATGTTGTTTGAAGAATCGTTCTATCAAAATGTCAAGAAATAAAGTACCATCTATCATTAATAAGCATTATGGTCAGGTACTAATCAACTAAATGATCCTAAATTTGTTTGCAATGAATGAAGCCACTAGATTCTCATCACTGTAATTCCTGATTATTAGATCTGGTTTCCCTTGCAATGCTGCAACTATGCCATTTGTTGTATCCTAAATATATATATAATAATTCCATAGATGAGAAAGCTATGTATTAAACATATTATAGAGAAAAATGATAACTACCATAGATGAGAAAGCTATGTATTCAACATATTATAGAGAAAAATGATAACTACATACTGCTGAACACAAAGGAAAATGTAATACACAACATTTTAAACTTGAAAATATTTATATGTTGAAGTGAAAGCTTTCAATAGTTCGAGATTTTCTTTTCATTTATAGAGAGTTGTGTGCATAATGGACATAGAAATTGAATTTCTTGAAAAAAAATATATGGTAGATAAGGGAATTTCTTTGTAAAGTTTTCAAGATAAGGCCAAACATCAAATCTAGAAACCCAGTGTTGCAGAATCTCTTTCTCTGTTTTGAAAGGTACACACAAAATCTATGAATATTGTGTGTTCATAATTTTCTCAATTCTCTGGTTGCATCTAGTCCCTTGGGCATTGAGGATGAGGCGAGTCACCTGAAATACAAGAAAATTTTCAAACCAGGAAACACACTTAAGCACTTACAAATAGATCTAGTTAGTTTGGAGATTACATAAAAAAGTATACTTTTGCATCCTGTTGTGAAATGAACAGTCAATTATCTAAATTGTAAAAGTAATACTTTATGATATTACACATTAGCATCTTACCACAAGGATATTATGTGTAATTTCAAGCCCTTACTCTTCAATTTTTCTCAGAATATTTTCTTTCAATGCCTTAATTTGATCCAATATGTACACAACCCGTGTTTTGCAGAACAATAAGATGAAGTTATTAAGGGAGGATAAGGAGTGTCTTTGTTGTCATGATGTATTCCTTTATATCTCTATTTCAATTGTAGTTCACTCAAATAATGAAAGAAGTATTGTTGAGTGCATTCAAATCATGAAAGAAGTTGATTGAAACCCAATATGGAGGATATTTGGATATTTTTATAAAAATTCATTGTTATTTCAAGAGAAAATTGGTCCTATGTAAACTAAAAAACTAGTAACTATTACAAATGTCATGAAAAATGGATGATGAAAACAGAACATAAAAATTTCCTATCCATCAGTGTCTTGTAATCCCAAAACACCTGTTTGGCTAAAATAGCCATGAGGTGAGAATATTACTACATTAAATACTTTGGGAACTTTTCCTAAAAATTTATCTAAGGCAATTGGATCAGGTTCCTATAGAACCTCCTAGAGTAAATGGATCGTGTTAAGTACATTATGTGCATTATTTCCCCATCCTTTCTCTAGTCCAATTTCCTGGAATATGTCCAGTATAATGATGGAACTTTTTATCCAAATAAGAATGTTGAGTTTGCTCAACATCTAGTTATTTCCAATAAGAAATCTGAAAGAAACAAACAATCTAATGATAGAAATGCAAGCTTAAGATGATATATGGTGTTTATCAAAACCTGTATTCCACAAATGATATATTCCCTTGTTGTCAGAAGCTCAAGGATTCCATTACCTGTACTTAAATTCTTCATATGGTACATCCTTTCAGAAATTAGACATGCTTTACTCTTCCTTTCCCAAGTTTGTTTGAATTTTGGATACAATATTTATCATATTGCTCACCATAAGTTTATGCCAATCAAGGGAAATGGATTAAAGAAAAAAATCCATAGACTAAACCAAGGTCTAAGATAGAAAGACTAGTTATGTAGGTTCCCAAAACTTGAAGCAACTTAAACAAAGTAAGAATTATTAATTATTGTCACAACAATATTGAGACAAAGAACATACTCACAAGAGATTCAAGACAAATTAGGCATTAAATTACATAACAATAATACAATAGGAGGTTGCAGCTCTGTATAATCAATACTGGAATAAAATCAATAATACAATGTCATGTAGAATGCATGAATTCCAAGAAAATTCAAATTCAATGGAGGTCATTCGAATTTCATGGATGAGTGTAGCTTAACTGAATGTCAGCAACACTAGACACACTTAGTTAACCACTAATATAGCCATGATTGACTCTAACTAAGTCCTAACTGAATCAAAGTGCAATGAATGAGTCGGTCTAACTGAATGTAACTCAACTGCATTTCAATCAGTAGTGGGTGCACATCAGTAACTCCAGTTAGCTCCAATGAAGTGAATTGCACTGATATTGGTCATCAGAAGTGGTTGGAGGCACATTAAATCACTCCACTTCACCCAAATAAGCCCAAAATAGAAAATTACATGAGGGAGGTGCCTTTACAACTCAACTTAACTAATTGTTAGGTGAAACAACAACCAGTTAGCTATTTGGTGCAGTCATGACACTCAGATCACCCTAGAATTGCTCCTTGATTGAGGGATGAAGCCCGGTTATCCTCCCTAATTGAAGGAGAAGACTTAGTTGGCCTCCCTGATTGAAGGAGGGCACGGATGTGCTCATGATGATGTCATGGTGTGCTCATCTGATGCCAACTCGAGTCAATAATATTAGAATAGTGATTAATTAAGCCAAAATTGACCAAATATTTATGTATGTTGGGTAAATGTTGGGCTTTAGGGAAGACTTGGGTTCTATACTTTTATCTTTGCACCAACAAAGAGACCCATAGTGTTGGCCCTTTCGGCAACAACCTGCGAACAGGTTGCAGTCTCACCCAAAACAGCTATGGGGTGCCGCAGAATCAGGTTTCTGCAGGCGCAAGAGGGATATTACTGTACCTTTAGTCTTAACAAATAATAATCATATAATAAATAGCTTCAACATTCACTTAATTAGCTTCGCAGTTTAGATAAAATGACAATGTCTTGCTCAACCCTTAACGAGGAATTCACAGCGAAGTTAATACTTAATAGTTTATCTTACTTTATCACTTATCTACTTATCAAATGCGTAGAACATAACAGAAAAAACAAAACAAGAATCACCACAACATAATATATACGTGGTTCACCCCCAGTGTAGGTGCTATGTCCACAGAATTGCGTTTATATTCAACTCTTTACAAACACACAGTTCTGATCTGTGCACTCAACTACAGATCTCTTCATTCACCCAAGCTGCAGCACCTTTCTTCAACAAAAACCCCTCTGCGCACTCAGCTAGGACTTAACCTTCTTACAAAAACCCTTTGCGCACACAGCTGCAGAGGTCATCCATGCACTCAACTAGGAATTAACCTTAAACCCTAAAATAAGCCTTAGCTTCTTCGTATCAAATAATCATACATCAACAACCCCTGACTCCTTTACATAAGTGCCTATTTATACAAGTGCACTATTACAAAACCATAGGCTTAAACCATAGGAACCCAAAAAACATAAACCATGGGCTTAAACCATGGGTTATTTACAAAAAGAGGGGCTTTGACCCAACCCCAAAACCCCTAAGACTATTTTGTGCCACAACTCCGCTTACAAGCTTCGCACCAAAACCATGGAGTTGCCAAAACTAAGGACCTTTAAGGTCGAAGCCCCAACAGGCCCCTAAGACTCACCAATGTCCCATCCCGGACACTCTGCTATTTTTCTGGAGGGAGAATCTTGTTGGCGAAGATAGTAAATTGCTTGTTGAGGCTGTGCATGATATATTTGGCTGCTTGCTCCTTCTCTGCTATCTCCTGCAATACTACTATTGATGCTTCGCTGGCCTTTTCCTATGCAAATGCATCATACTCCTTTAGGATTTTGAACTGGTTGTCCACAGCAGTGCTCAAATCCAAGGCCTTGTTAAGAAGGGGCTGGACAGAGTTCACCAACAATGTTTCTTTCCTTCCGCATGCCTCAATTACTTGTTGGAGCTCATTACTATGCTTTACCTTGAGCATCTTCTGCATAGGAGGCAATGTCTTGATTTCCGCTTTGACTGCATCCAGCTCTGTCTATCACTGCTTGATGGTTTCTTGCAGCTTTTCCACTTTCGGGTTGTCTTGCAAGTTTGTCCAGGCCTCAACACTATCATCTAGCAGCTTTGTTGCACTGCTCACAAGATCTGAGATATTAGTTGCT
The DNA here is from genome assembly GCA_001517045.1 of Pseudotsuga menziesii. Lineage (NCBI taxonomy): Eukaryota > Viridiplantae > Streptophyta > Pinopsida > Pinales > Pinaceae > Pseudotsuga > Pseudotsuga menziesii. The sequence goes on along the minus strand of LPNX010324686.1, from coordinate 95,046 downwards.
GAGGCCTGAATGTCTCTGCAAAATTGCTCCTTGACCTCTGGTGGACTCTCAGGAATGATGCAAAGTTGAAGCTCCGCAATCTGAGCCTCATGTTCCACTTTCATCTTCTCGATCAGGCTTCGAGACTATTGTGCATAGTCTTTCAGCTTGACGATCCTTTGCTCTCGTTCTTCTTCAGCCTGCATGTCAAAGTCGGGGAGACTCCAACACGCCTCATCCAATACTCGCTCCAGTTCAGCCTGCTTGCTTTTTGCTTCCCTCTTCTTCTGCTCTACTGCTTCCAACTGCGCTGTGAGGCTCTCGCTTTGCTTTGTGGTACTTTCCAACTACCTGTGCGAGAAGCTGTCTCATTTCTGGATCTCGTTCATGATTGCTAACTAACAAAGATGCAGCTCCGCCATAGACAACTTGGCGTAGTTTATCTCAACTGTCATACTTATCTGCTAGTGAGATGCTATGTCAATTATGATGAGGGCTGTGCTTGGTACTTGTCCTTTGTTATCTTTGGTATGCCATTGTCTTGTATCTAGCTGCACGCTTACTGGGGCACTTCTTGCTACAGCACCAGTCGCTGATTTTTATGCTAACTCCTTTAGTTCTGTAATTCGCTGCGCTACGCCAGTGAGCGCATCAAGATGCGTAGCTGCAAAATCTGACCATTTGTTGGTTAATACTTGTGTGGACTTCATCAGGGCCTGATCAAGCTCTTCAACCATCAAAGCGGGCTCTTTGACAATATTCTTTCCCTTTGATGCCTTCACTTTCTTTCTAGACTGAGGCTTAGACACTTCCTCTGCCTCGGGAGACTTGCGCTTATCTGGGCAGTTGGGGTCTGAGATGGTCTTGACCAATTCTTCTTCTTCTTCATCAGCTCCGCTATCTCCACCCTGGTCGCCTTCACTCTGCTGCGAATCACTTTGTTCTTCTCTATCTTCTGGTGGGTCACTCTGCTGCATCTGACTAGGGCCTGCGCCCACATTGGTGACTAGAGGGACTGGAATGTTGGGATTTGTCCCTACGTCCTTCATCCATTCAGTGGGCCACTGCTTAACTACTGTGAGGATGTCTTCTTGGGTCACCACATATGGAAACTTCCAGCATGCATTTTTATCATCTGCGCGGGCCTGGATGAAGACATTGTGCATGTCGGCCTTGAAGTTGTCCACCCCCGCATATTGAGAAAATATCTCCTTACTGAGCCAATGTGTTTTTAGGATCTCATATGAGATACTCATCGCATAAAAGGTGAACACATAGTTCATCATCTGCTGTAGGGATTTATCCTGTGAAACCCAAAGAGATGCGTACCTTGCTGTGCCAGGCATGTGCGGAGGCACATCAACAAACTGTGCCTCGGTAGGTTCTTTCCATCCTACCAGTACAATAAGAACTATCAGCCATGAATAGTGAAAGGGTCTACCTTTCTCCTGGGCATCACGGACATCTTCGAGGAATTCCTTAGCAATGTACTCTGCCCATTTGTAACTGTATCCTTTAGCATAGTTCATAGAAATATTGAAAATGGGGGTAGGTACTTCATTCGGTCTGCACTTCCGCATTAGCTTGCATGCTAAGAGCTCTGCAGCGAAGTGAATGTTTTGGTGCTGAATTGTTGAGGTTTGATACCCTAGCTTTCCTTTCGTCAGGCTGAAGCGGTCCTTGATGCTCTGTGCTAGCTTCATGTCTTCGTGTTTCGAAACAAATTCAATTCCAGGATCAGGCCCTTCCTTCAGCAAGCCTGTGATCCTATGAATTAGCTCTCCATTAATAGGAATTCTCTGGTCTCCTATCCATAGGTTCCCATCATGCACCAACGCCAATAGTTGCTTGACCACCACGATCACCTGTGTGTTGCGACCAAAGTGGGGAACATTTAGCATTTTCAACAGGCCAGCTTGCTCCAAGCTAACAGCCCACTGTTTCACATCAAGCAACGTCACTCCAGTCTCTGGATAGTGGAAAAAGTGCAAGTATGTTCCAGGTGCGAACTGTGGAAACTTCCCACGATCATTCATATCATGGTCTGCGTATTTGAGCCGATTGATTTCTCCTGTCATTGTTTCGACCAACTGCACACCCTGTGGCAGCAAAGGGGTGCGTAATGTGAAATTGGATATCCATCGAGGTGGCTGCACTCCTGGTCGAATAGGCTGAAGATATGGTGGATGCTGCAGTGCAATGTTCTCATCCTCACCAAAGTCTTCAAAACCTTCAGTTGGGATCTCTACCGAACCAGAAGGATTCATCTTGGGACCCTTCAGTGTCTTTCCTGATGACTTGTTCATGTCTTTGTTCCGCTTAGAGTGAAATTTTGGCTTAAACTTCTTCCTGGTTGATCATGTTTGCATTGGTTGATTCAGTGCTGGGGGAGTCTCTTTGCGAGGTGCAGATGCAGGTGGATTGCTCATAAGGTTCTGCAAACCCATCTGTCTGAATTCTCTCAACATTTCCTGGACTTCGCGATCAGCTGACATGGACTGAACTGTAAAACTCAAGAAAATGGGTAATGTGAAATTCATAGGCCTGGGTGTCTTCTTATAGAATCCAATGACCAAATATTCCATAACTGTGCAATGAAGACACCAAACGGTGCTAGATTTCCCAAAATCTCATCATTACAGTCAGTTAATGCAATTAACTTACCGGTGCCGCCAAATCTGATTTTTTCCAACGGTCAAATTTTAAGCTCTGACACACCTTTCCTTCTTTGACACAACCAGTAACTTTAGCTACGCCACAATAAGGACCTTCGACACTTCTTGACAGAGCTTCAAGTTTTGACCTGTGACAAAATGTCTTCCACAGCCTCAATGATTCCTGTTGCGAGCCTATATTCTAGCTCCATCCTAACTTTTTCTGTATACTTAGGGTTCACCCTATAAGTGCGCTGCTTCACAGGCTTCGCATCAGCTTTCAAAGTTATTTTTATCACTCCTATATCACCAAGGATACCTTTCATTTCTGAGAACTTTGTCGGAAATAAGTAATGATACTCATGAAGAAGTTTAGTCACTTTGTTCACCATTTCTTCATCCCAATAATATCCAATGGTGGCATACTTAGGCATTTCTTTTGACCCAATGTTTACTTTCCTTATCTTCAAGGGCTGAGTTACTTCAGGTGCTTTGACTGCTGGTCCATGTACTTTGCAATGTCCTTCTGATTCAGGAATATTAATGTTGCGAGGATCATCATCTTCATCAATGGTGAGGTTGTAGCATTCTACTGCATTAGCTTCTTGTTCCTTCCAATCAAGTTGGTACTCAGGTATTTCTTTATCATCAAACACCTTAGTATGGATCAACCTAATAGCTACGTCCAAAGCAGGGAAAACCTCATTAATAGAAAATGTAAGCACAAAACTATCAACAAGACTATCCCAACTTACAGTACCATGGCGAAGCTCCACCTCTACATACCAGTTCTTTGCTACTAGTTCCAGAGTGTGTACAAACCTATGTACCCATTCTTCATAAGGTACATGCTTCCATGCTTCATAACACTGCTCCAAATGTTCCTAAGGGCTAGTCTTACCATTAAATCTACTTCGTACGGCCTGATGTTGATCCATGAATCTCAAGCACAGAAACTTTTGACAAGCTCTCCAACTAGGGATATACTTTTTATGACTATTCCACCATCTGGAAGCTGTGGCTCTAAATACTAAATCTAGAGTCTCCATTTTCTGTGAATCTGGTACTTGCTCTGAGAATTGTACAATAAAATATTCTGGGTCTGTCAAGCCATCAAAAGTGGGTAAGATCGTTGTCTGTGAGCCAAGCCATCTGATAGGCTTGGTAATTCTTGCACATTGATGTCCATGTAGTTCATAAAGTCGATTCTGCCAATTCTGTAAGCCTCCGTCTCAGTTTCTCATGCAAGAACTGTAACACTGCCAATCCATTATACCTTTAGTAGTAGGGTTAACATAGTCTTCTTCTTTAGCTGTGATGTTGTAGATATGATCCAAAACATCCTAATCTCCATCTCTAACTGGATCTGTATACCTTTCTCCTTGAGAAGGTTCCAAGGGTACTATGACTCTCAATCCTTTTCCTTCAAAAGTCATCTGTCTATTCTTAAGGTTGATTACTGCATTATTATCTATTTCCCATTCAATTCCTAGCAAGGCTGGATAGGGGTTTCTATCATCAATTATTTTAATGACTTCAAAATCTACTAAGGTACTGACTCCATCTATATCCACTAGTACACTAGGGAATCTTCCTAAGGGCACAATCTTCTACTGATTGGCTAATCTCAACTATATAGGGGACCATTCAAGCGTGGGTTTACCCATTTGTTCCCAAGTCTTCCTGGTTAGGACATTCACTTCTGATTCTAGGTCTAAAATGATATCAGTCATGTCATAATCTCCTATCTGAGAAAGCAATCTCATTTATCTTCCAGTCCTTCTAACTCTATTAATAGTTTTTTCTTTACCAGAGCTGCGCTGAGGTTCGCAGGATGCAATAACTTTCTGTAACTGATTCAAAGCATTTTGATTTCTTAACATCTTCATACAACTCTGTAAAAATGATGTTAGTGTACTTAGTTGATCCGTAGGAGCTTCTTGGAACTGTAGCTGCTGTTGATGTTGTTGCATAGCTGCTACTGATGTTCTCGAATCAGCAAAGTCTTTTTTAGCTTCCATAAATGTTCATTTTTCTCTTCCAACATCAAAGGCTAGAATCTTCTTGGGGGTCTTACGGACCCAAGCCTCGTCAGGTTGTTTCTCCTTATTCTGCACTTGCATCGTAGCTCCACTCCTTGTAACAATGTTAAGGGCTGGGGCAGGTATTTTCTCTACAACAATCATTTGAACATTCTAAGTAGGAGCACCATTTCTTTCTTGTATCTTGGCTATCAACTGTGGACATTACTCAATCACATGATCGACTACTCTGCAGTATCGACATGTCGTAGTTGGGTTCTGACAGTGATCCAAGAGGTTCCAAGAAGGAATTTTTTTTGAAGTCCTCCAATCTCAGCAAAACCAACACCAGATCGAAGGGCTCATTGAGACAATTCCAACGGCATTCGTTTCACCTCAAATGGACTCCGTATGAGAAAGTTATCGCGTTCTGTTCTATAAGGGAAATAGAGAAATTTGGCAAAATGGGGTGCCACGTGGCACCACTAACAGGGTGACACATGGCAGTACAGCCCTGTCACAAGGTGACACATGGTAGTACGATCCGAGCTGGCATACTACTGATTGAGCATACAGACAATGATGTGGCAGTGACGTGGCGGTTGACTAGACATCGACTAGGCGTGAGGTGGACCAATCCCAGGCTGCCACGTGGCAGCACGGGATTGGCCAATATGTCAAGGCAAAAATAATTACCTCCACGGGGTTTGACCCTGTGACCTCTCTTGTACAAGCGCTCCACCTTCACCATGGGGCCTACATATGATTATTGGTATGTGTGTTCACATTATTTTATTTAAGCTTGGAAAAGTTTGTGATGGCGCCAAAAAGGGGGCTAGGGCAAGCCCCAACCCATGGTTTTCAATGCAAAGTTGGTTACAACTCACGACTGACACGTTGGACCCACGGATGGGGTAACACATGGTCACATGTGTTATAACCAATACCATATATGGATTACGCCACCTAATAGATGGTTGGAGCACGCGCCACTCTTAAACAACATGTGTTATAACAAACTTTTAAATGTTACATGTCACCTAATGAATGTTGGAGCACACCACGTATGGCATAACAAACTTTGTTATGGCTTTACCACATGTAACAAATGTTGGTGGGGTCGAAAACTTTGGTAATGGCTTTACCACATGTGTTTTTAAAACAAAACTTTGTTTATGGGGTAAAGTGGGTATAAACAAAAGTTTGTTTGTTTGGGTTTAAACTAGTTTATATCTATGGTTAGTATAGTTCCACAACTTACTAACCATATGACTTAAACACAAGAAACCAAAGCAAACATGGAGTTGTAACCATATGCCTATTTAGGAAACATTGTTGTAACTTGAGAAACCATGAGGATCATGTGAGAGGAGTCCATACAAGCTATATAAACCCATTCATTTGCCATTTCCCACTTATGCTTTGGAGTGGATACTTTGTAGCTAAAGGAGAGAAGGGGGATTGCATAGCTCTGTAGGAGGAAGGTACGAGTGTTTATACTCGTTTTACACCGTCTTTAGGCTTCGGAGTTGCTGGAAGCAGTCTTGTTGTGTTTTGGGCAGCGGTTCTCTTCCTGAACATTGTCACCAAGGTATCATTGTATCATTGCCATGTATTTTGCCTTATGCTGAGATTATAGATCGGCCCTCCTATTGAGAAGTAGGCCTGGAGATGTAGTCCATCCTGGACGAACTCCATTATCAACTTGTTGTTTTTATGTGCGTGTTGTCTATGCTGTTTGGTTCTCTTCGTATGGATTTGTGAGCTTCGTTCATGCTCTTTATGCAATTCATGTTAACATCATAGAGTAGCGAAGATCTTGTTTCCGGATCATGTGGTATCAGAGCAGGACTATTTGACGTTGGATTGTGAGTGTGGATGCTCACGAGGGATAAACTGCAAGTTGGTGAGGGGACGTTAGAGCCTTACAATTCTGAGATCGGACGTGCACACTGAAGGAAGAATATGGATGCGAATGATGCCCGCACCGAGATGGAGGAAAAATTTCACAAGGTCTTCTACATGATGGCCGACAAGGTAGACAAGTTGTTTGCAGAATATGAAGAACGCATGGCAAAAGAAAGAAGAGGCAGTGAAGTAAAGAAGGAAGACAAAGAAGTGAAGGACGAAGGCAACTCTTCAGTTAACCAAGGAGGAGGTGGTGAAGAGCCTCCTGATCCTCCCTCTTCACCTTCAGCTTCAAGCACAAGTTCAAGTGCTTCTTCCTCATCTCATTCTCAGCATTCCAAGGTTCCTCACAAAGAGCCTCAAAAGAAGCCCTTATTGAAGCTCGATGTGAAGTTTGATTTGCCCATGTTCAATGGGGAAGCGAATGCAGAGAAGTTGAACAATTGGATAAGGAAAATTGATGTCTATTGCCGAGTCCAGTAGATCAAAGAAGAAGATGTGAAGATTCAGTTGGCTTCACTTTGGCTGACAGGCACCGCACTTATATGGTGGGAAAGCAAGCTTCAGCAAGGTAGCAAACAAATGGGTAATCTTCTCTCATCATGGTCTTCTTTCATTTCTGCTTTACGTAAGCAATTTTATCCGTTGGGTTATGTTCAAAAGGCTATGATGGATTGGAAAATTTTTATACAAGGCAAGGGTCAGAGTGTTCAGAATTTTACTGAAGAATTTAGAAAGAAAGCTCTAGAGTTGAATATTTCTTTAGATTCTCTTGACACTCTTTTGAAGTACATTGGTGCTCTTCATCATTATCTATGCCATACTTTGCTGTTGTTGAATCCTACTAGTGTGGATGAAGAAAGTGTTCAGGCTACTCATCTTGAGAGCAGGGGGAATCATTTGCAAGAAGACCATTCGAAGAAGCCTTTCAAGCCCAACAACAACTACAAGTCCAAAAAGAAGGACAAGGGAAAGAAGACAGCTACTGCCAAGAAGGAAGGAGGAAATCTCCATTGCAACCATTGTGACACTGATGGGCATGATGAAGAAAGTTGTTGGAAGTTGCATCCTGAACAGAGGCCAAAGCATTATGGAAGAAAAAAGAAGAAAAATACCGTTGCAACAGTGCAACAAGATTTGGGTTCCGACTCAGGTGACAAAACCAGGATTACAGCCGTGGGAATGCAAGGTAACAAAACTCCTCATACTGGTTCAAGTTCTACTCATGTTTCTAAAGAAAATGATAAAAGAAGAAGTGAGTTGTTTCACATCAGATTTGTGTCTAAACATACAAAGATTGAAACATTATTTGATCCGGGTTCTCAAGTAAATTTGATCTCAGAATTAGTTGTTAAGAAGTTGGGCATATGGACTAAACCTCACCCCAAGCCTTATCCTCTTGGATGGGTATGTGATAATGCTAAGCTACAGGCGACTAAGTAATGCAGGTTAAGATTTGCTATTTCTTCAAAGTTGATTGATGAGGTGGACTTAGATGTTGTTCCTCTTGACATTTGCGGTATCGTATTGGGAAGCCCATACTTGTATGATCAAAAAGCAGTATTCTTCCGTCATGAGAACAAGTACCATCTCACCAAAAATGGGGTGGAGTACATTGTGAGAGCTCACAGTATGAAGGCTAACACCTCTCTTGTTAGTGTAGGATAGATGAGGAGACTCATCAACACTAATAAGAGATACATGCTCATGGTTGTGAGAGCAAAAGATGCTGAAGCATCCGATGCTTTCAAAGGTTGTGATCCTTCTCATAAAAAGGTTATGATTGATATTGTGGCTAACTATGATGAAATATTTCATGAACCTACAGGTTTGCCTCCCAAAAGGGAGATTCAACATGATATTCATCTCCAGCAGGATGCCCCTCTTACTAATGTGGGCATGTATAGGTTGTCCGCAGTTATCGAGTACAAGAAGGGTACTAGTAACAAAGTGGCAGATATGCTTTCTAGACCTCCTATTGTTGCATCTATTGTCTCGAAAAATGCTTCTTTATCCCATGAAAGTTATATTGAGTAGTATGCTACTGATGATGATTTCAAGGAGATTTACAAGAAGCTAACCAATGGCACACAGGAGAAAGACTACTATTTGGAGGGAAAGTCGCTCTATCATTTGGGCAAGTTCTGTGTTCCTATCAGTGAAAGAGTCCATGTAATACGAGAAGCTCATACTTCTCTTGTATCAGGGCATTTTGGGGTAGCTAAGACTTTGGCTCATTTGCAAAGACTTGTGTATTGGCCTCGCATGAAAGACATTGTAACAAAATATGTAAAGGGGTGTGTGATGTGCTCTACTTGTAATCCCACTAATAGAAAATTGGGGCTGTACTCACCACTTCCTGTTCCTTCCCATCCTTGGGAAAGCATTTCCATGGATTTTGTGGGGGGTTTGCATATGTTTAGGAGGGGTCATGACTACTTGTATGTGGTCATGGATAGGTTTAGTAAGATGTGTATTCTTATGCCATGTAAAAAGTAGGTCACTACAGAGCAGGCTACTTCTCTTTTCTTTCAGCATGTATGGGTTCACTTTGGACTTCCTATGTCCATTATCTCGGATCGAGACTCCCAATTCCTTGGAGAGTTTTGGACAAAATTATGCTGTATGATGGACACCAAGCTGAAGAGGAGCACCCCTTTCCATCCACAGACCGATGGACAAATAGAGGTATTCAATAGGACAGTTGTCCATTTGCTTCGAGGCTATTGCAACAAGCATTCTAAGTTATGGGATGAACAGATCCAGTATGTGCAGCATGCCTACAACAGGGCTATGCATTCTTCCACTCAGAGCTCGCCATTTGAGACATGCTTTGGGTAAGACTCCATTGGACTTGAATTATGGGAGAGAAGTTGATTCAAGCGCTTCCAAGGATGAAGACAAAGCCTGCAGGTTCATTCAGCGAGTTCAACAAGTACATCAAGCAGTGCAAGGGCAGTTGGAGAAGGGTCAAGCCCAGTACAAGGCTCGCCATGACAAGCATAGAGTTGATCATCAGTTTCAGGTGGGAGATCAAGTGTGGCTTCAAATTAGCAAGGAGAGGATGAAAGGAGAAGGCAAGAAGCTCAAGCCCATTAGATATGGTCCCTTCACCATCTTAGAGAAGATTGGGACGAATGCTTTTCGCTTAGAGCTACCGCCATACATGCAGATCTACTCAGTGGTGAATGTGGAGAACTTGAAAATCTATGAGCCTCCCATGATCATGGATGAAAGGGAGAATGTCTCATTGCCATCAGTTGATGAATTTGCTCCTGAGTACATGGATGAGCTAAAGGAAGATGTCATCTTGGACAGAAGGACAACGACTTCTCCCAGAGGTGATGTTGAGTATCTTCAAGTGGGCATCAAAGGCACTCATCCAAGCAAGGCCAAGTGGATCAAGAAGGAGAAAGTGAGGGAGCAATTCCCTCACCTATCTATTGATTAGTAAAGGCTTTTGGAGGCCAAAAGCTTCTCAGTGGGGAGGAATGATCTAGGAGGATCCAAGAAGGAATTTTTTTTGAAGTCCTCCAATCTCATCAAAACCAACACCAGATCGAAGGGCTCATTGAGACAATTCCAACGGTGTTCGTTTCACCTCAAATGGACTCCGTATGAGAAAATTATCGCGTTCTGTTCTATAAGGGAAACAGAGAAATTTGGCAAAATGGGGTGCCACGTGGCACCACTAACAGGGTGACACATGGCAGTACATCCCTATCACAAGGTGACACATGGCAGTACGATCCGAGCTGGCATACTACTGATTGAGTGTACGGACAAAGACATGGCAGTGACGTGGCGGTTGACTAGACGTCGACTAGGCATGAGGTGGACCAATCCTAGGCCGCCACGTGGTAGCATGGGATTGGCCAATATGTTAAGGAAAAAATAATTACCTCCGCGGGGTTTGACCCTGTGACCTCTCTTGCACAAGCGCTCTGCCTTCACCACGTGGGCTACATATGATTATTGGTATGTGTGTTCACATTATTTTATTTAAGCTTGAAAAGTTTGTGATGGCGCCAAAAAGGGGGCCGGGGCAAGCCCCAACCCATGGTTTTCAATGCAAAGTTGGTTACAACTCACGACTGACATGTTGGACCCACGGATGGGGTAACACATGGTCACATGTGTTATAACCAATACCATATATGGATTACGCCACCTAATAGATGGTTGGAGCACGCGCGACTCTTAAACAACATGTGTTATAACAAACTTTTAAATGTTACATGTCACCTAATGAATGTTGGAGCGCACCACGTATGGCATAACAAACTTTGTTATGGCTTTACCACATGTAACAAATGTTGGGGGGTCAAAAACTTTGGTAATGGCTTTACCACATGTGTTTTTAAAACAAAACTTTGTTTATGGTGTAAAGTGGGTATAAACAAAAGTTTGTTTGTTTGGGTTTAAACTAGTTTATATCTATGGTTAGTATAGTTCCACAACTTACTAACCATATGACTTAAACACAAGAAACCAAAGCAAACATGGAGTTGTAACCATATGCCTATTTAGGCAACATTGTTGTAGCTTGAGAAACCATGAGGATCATGTGAGAGGAGTCCATACAAGCTATATAAACCCATTCATTTGCCATTTCCCACTTATGCTTTGGAGTGGAGAATTTGTAGCTAAAGGAGAGAAGGGGGATTGTGTATCTCTGTAGGAGGAAGGTACGAGTGTTTATACTCGTTTTACACTGTCTTCAGGATTTGGAGTTGCTAGAAGCAGTCTTGTTTTGTTTTGGGCAGCGGTTCTCTTCATAAAAATTGTCGCCAAGGTATCATTGTATCATTGCCATGTATTTTGCCTTATGCTGAGATTATAGATCGACCCTCCTATTGAGAAGCAGGCCCGGAGACGTAGTCCATCCTGGACGAACTCCGTTATCAACTTGTTGTTTTTATGTGCATGTTGTCTATTCTATTTGGTTATCTTCTTATGGATTTGTGAGCTTCGTTCATGCTCTTTATGCAATTCATGTTAATGTCATAGAGTAGCAAAGATCTTGTTTCCGGATCAGACAGTCTCTAGATAGATGTCCTGCCTGATTACAGTTATAGTAAATAACCTGGCTTCAACCTCTTCCAGGCATACCACCACGACCACGACCACTGAAATTACCTCGACCTGATGTACTACCACAGTAACCATATCCATCGTTTCCTTGTGCATCGGGTTGGATCCTATAAGCATCATAGGTTCTCTCTCTCATGAGGTCAAAGCTACAACATTCATCTTCGTTGTGGCCAATTGACTTATAGAACCTGCAGTAGGGATTCTTAGGGACTTGAACATATCTCTGCAGCAGGTAGCAATCTTTAGGTTGATGCTGGCCAGTTGTTCTACAGATCTCACAATATAGGACATTAGGGTTAAATGGGTTTGGTGCACCAGTATTTAGGTAATTTCTTACTGCAGGGCACTATTCTTTGTCATGACCTTCTTTCCTACATCGTGTACACCAAACCTCTTCTCGAATATATTTCCCTTTTTTCATGTCACGAAGCTCCAAAGCCTTTTTTGCTAACTGCGCCTGTATCGGGGCTATTCTAGAATTATCTGCGACATGAGCTGTTTCAAGCTTCATGGCGATTTCCAATGCCTTTTGCTGATCAGCAACCATCTGTTGCATAAGTGGGGTCCTGATATGAGGCAATAATGCTGCAATGAACCATTCTTTATGTTGTTCTGGTCCAATAGTGAAACTAAATTGATCCAATAGAACTTTGAACCTCTGATCAAAGTCTCAAACTGATTCACCTCGCTTCTGCTGAATTTATTTTAGTTCAGTTATACACTGCGACTTTGATTTAGAATTCTTAAATTCTTTGATCATTTCTCTTTTAATATCAGCCAAGATATAGTTCTAAGTACTAGAAAACTTCATAAACCATGTCAAAGCTCAGTCTCTGAAACAAGTGACCAGCTGCGCTCTTCTGGTATTTTGATCCATAATATTCTTAGCAGTCCAAACAGATTCGCATAAGAACCAAAACTACTCTGGATCCTCTGATCCAGTTCCTTTAAAGGCTAGGAGTTTGATATCATCATTCACATGGGACATAGTGGGTCGAGGGGGGGGAGGGGGAGGGGGAGGAGAAGGGGGAATATTGGTAACAGGAAGAAGGGAACTCTCTGAGGTAGACTAACTTGAGACAAGACTACTCGTGCTATGGTTACTCTCAGACTGCGACGGGTTCTCAGGGATAACAGATCTACGCTGTGGGGTTATAGGAGGGTTTCTAACAAAATGGGTTTCTTCAGATTCAGAGTCTTCTGGACTTAATGGAGTATAATCAGTAGTCTGGCCTAGGGTATTGGATCCAAGAGTTCTCTTGTATCTTTTACCATTGCAAAGCAAACCACTTTTCTCGTCGAAGTCACTTTCACTTCCAAACATAGGTTAGTAGCAACAAATCTAACAATTTGATTCGATAAGTAATATGCGTTTCTTAGCCAAGAGCATTTTAATTTTCAGACTAAATGAATTCAAGTACTTACCCCTTGTTCCTTTGAAAAACTGTCTTTCTGCTTCGCTGAAAGAAGTATGTGTGTCGAGGGTGAACTCTGTCACAAATGCTTCAAGGGTTCGTGTTGTCCAGAAATCAACAGCTCTTGATATCGCGTTGTTCACCCTTTTCAATATATCAATTCTTTTCGGGGTCCAGGAAGGAAACTAATCTTCTTTGAAGTTTCTCTTCCTTTCTGTCAACCTAGATAACCACTGGTGCAATTCTATGTGGATACTACCAAAGAAAATTTCATAAATATAAAAAAAAACGTACCTTTGCAAGAAGCCATCTGAGCTATGATGAGGATCCTTATTTTCTTGTTCAGTAAATTTCAGATAAGTATCCTTGATCCAATCACTGATTTCTTTTACTGAGGGCCTCCAAAACATGTCCCTCCAGGTACAACGTAGATCCCTCTTGAAGTAGATACTAGTTCAGCTGGCAACGGAACCAATTTGTTGGGATTTAGGGAAGACCCGGGTTCTATAATTTTATCTTCGCACCAACAAAGAGACCCACAGTGTTGGCCATTTCGGCAACAACCTGCGAACATGTTGCAGTCTCACCCGAAACAGCTATGGGGTGTCGCAGAATCAGGTTTCTACAGGCGCAAGAGGGATATTATTGTACCTTTAGTTTTAACAAATAATAATCATACAATAAATAGCTTCAACATTCACTTAATTATCTTCGTAGTTTAGATAAAATGACAGTGTCTTGCTCAACCCTTAACTAGGAATTCACAGTGAAGTTAATACTTAACAGTTTATCTTACTTTATCACTTATCTACTTATCAAATGCATAGAACATAACAGAAACAACACAACAAGAACCAACACAACACAAGATATACGTGGTTCACCCCCAGTGTAGGGGCTACATCCATAGAACTGCATTTATATTCAACTCTTTACAAACATATAGTTCTGATCTGCGCACTCAGCTGCAGAGGTCATCCACGCACTTAGCTGGGACTTAAACTTCTTACAAAAACCCTCTGTGCACATAGCTGTAGAGGTCATCCATGCACTTGGCTGGGACTTAACCTTAAACTGTAAAATAGGCCTTAGCTTCTTCATATCAAATCATCATACATCAACAACCCCTGAATCCTTTACATAAGTGCCTATTTATACAAGTGCACTATTACAAAACCATGGGATTAAACCATGGGCACCCAAAAACCATAAACCCTGGGATTAAACCCTGGGTTATTTACAAAAAGAGGGGCTTTGACCCAACCCCAAAACCCCTAAGACTATTTTGTGCCACAACTCTACTTACAAGCTTCGCACCAAAACCGCGGAGTTGCCAAAACTAAGTACCTTTAAAGTCGGATCCCCAACAGTAAATGACTCTAACACCCCCCCTTAAGCTATACTTAGGAGGAGTAAAAATATAATGCATGAAATTCTAGGGCCCTGGAAACAAAGGCCATAGGTCACCCTGTATAAAAAAAACTCTAATAATGCTCAAAATAAAATGCTAAGTGAGGAAAGAGGGAAAACCTAGTGGGAACAAAACCCCCCCTCAAGCTGAACACTGAAGAAGTAAATGATCACCCTAATGAAATCACCCCAAACAATGAATGGAGGTAAGTGAAAATTTTCTCTGTAAACCTCTTGGTGAAGATATCTACAATATGCTCATCTGTAGGGAAGTATTGTAGAACAATGGTCATGTCATTCAACAACTCTCTGATGTAGTGCAAGTGTATCTCAACATGTTTGTTCCTCTTCCTAGTAACTGGATCTATGGAGATCTTAATAGCACTTTGATTTTCAGAATATATGAATGTGGAAAAATCACTACCAATCCCAAACTCTGAAAGAATTCCTTGCAACCAAATAGCTTGGATGCAAGCATTCAATGCTCCCCTGTACTCAGTCTCTACTGAATACAATGCAATGGCAGACTTATTTTTGCTAGACTAGAAAATGGGGCTACCACCAAACATAAATACATACCTAGAAGTGGACTTCTAATCTATGGAATCCCCTACCCAATCTGAATCAATAAAACCGACCAACTCTAGCTTAGAATCTATAACATAGTGAATAACGTAGGATCTTGTGCCCTGAATGTACTGAAGGATCCTCTTGGTTTCCTTCCAATGGATCTAATGAGGCTGCTACATGTATATTGATACAGCATTCATGGCATAACAAATATTAGGCCGTGAATGTTTCAAGTAAAGCAAGCTACCGATTGACTGGTGGTAAATTGTGGCATCCATGGGTGGAGTGGTTTTTCCCTCTTCAAGGATGAATCCTGAGAGGAAAGGGAATTTCACAAACTTGTAATGAGATATTTTAAACTTCACTAACAGTTCTAAAATATATTTATACTGATTTACCATTATCCCATCAAAGTCTTGTGCAATTTTGAGCCCCAAAAACTGTTTCAGCAGACCAAAATCGCTCATCTCAAATGCAACATGGAGGGAAGTTTTTATGAAAGAAATCGAAGCAAGTGTGCTTCCAGTTATCAAAATACCATCCACATATAAGAAAATTATAAGAATATTACCATCATACTACTGCAAATACACATTCATATCAGATTTGCATCTTTGGAACTTTTGTGAAAGCAGAAAGGAATCTATCTTGGCATACCATGATCTTGGGGCCTGTTTCAACCCATATAATGACTTCTGCAATTTTCAAACCAAATAAGGATCTGATATATATCCCTTGGGCTGATTCATGTATATTTCCTCATGTAAGTATCTATGAATAAAGGCTGACTTGACATCCATATGATGCACCTCCTAGTGCTTGGATGTGGCAATGGCCAAAACTAACCTGATGGAGTCCATCTTTTCCACCAGTGCAAAGGTCTCATGATAGTCCACACCTTGGACCCAAGAGAACCATTTTGCAACTAGACTTGCCTTATATCTTCAAGTTGTTCCATCAGCAGCAACCTTTGTCCAAAACAACGAATTTCATTGAACTAATTTCCTCCCAGGTGGAAGAGAAACTAGCTCCCAAGTAGCATTTTTTTGAAGAGAATTAAACTCTTCGTCCATAGCATATTTCCATATAGGATATTTCAAATCATGGTAGTGTTATAATAATGAACCCATAGTTACCTACCTTAGACATTAATTAAATCATTTTTGTCTTATTACCTAGTTTCCTAGATTCCACTCTATTCTAGTTTCCTGCTACATGTCCTAGAAGTCAACACATGCTAAAACTGAGTCATGGAGCACTTGGAAAACATCCTAGAAACCCATTTTAGCATGTCTAATTTATTCTAGATCCTCCAAAGTGCATATCTACTTTTTCTGAAAAGTTGCCTGTTTTATTGAGATTTAAGGCAAAAGGAAAAGCTAGACTAGGTGTAGTTGACTTGTTTTTTTCCCACATTATCCTCCATCCTTTTCTCCTAATAAAATCATGTATGATTTGTGTTTCCATCCCTCTTTATATTTCCTACTTGACTTAGTCAATTCGTGAGCATCTTGGTGGATTTGGAAACTGCTTTATGCACCTATGGGGGATTTGACTAGATTTAGTAAGCCTGCTTTTTGAACTTTTCAAATGGCATCCTTATGCATTTGAATCTCTCATGCAATTATATATTTCAGAATACTATTACTTCATAATTTTGGTTAGGTTACACTTACTGAATACAAATTAGTGTTATGCTCCAATTTCAGTCTCCTTTGGTGTAAATTTTGCATGTTTGATTAGCAATTTTGTGAGTGTAATTGTTCTATATCTTGGGTTCAATTTCCACATAGTATCAGATCCTTTGTAGATCAATTTATCTCCTTCCATATTTCTGTTGGAGGTTCGACATCTTGACTGGGAGCATATTTTTTTGACTAAAGGGCACAGTTTCTGAGCTATGGACCAATCTCAGAAGATCATCTTGACTCCATTCAATTTCTTTGAGTGGAAATCTGAGATGGAGATATTCTTGAGAGAGAAAGGTCTCTACATGTTGACTATGAAACTAAGGAAAATCCCAATGCAGCTGTAGACAAAATCAAATGGCACAACATGAGGGATGAGGCCTATGGTATTTTGTATTTGAGCATTTCAAGAGACCTCCTCTTCCATATTGATGGATTGACATCACCTAATTAAGTGTGGGAGAAGTATTGAATGAAATGAAACCTTTGCACCAGTGGCAAAGATGGACTCCATAAGGCTAGCTTTAGCCATTGTAGCTTCGAAGCAGTGGGAGGTACATCACATGGATGTGAAGTGTGCTTTCCTAAATGGAGATATCAGTAAAGAGATTTACATGAAACAATTTGAAGGGTTTGTTTCTAATCCATATTTAGTGTGCAAGTTAAAGAAATCATTGTATGGGCTCAAGCAAGCCCCCAGGGCTTGGTATGCCAAGATTGATGGCTTGCTGCTGTCATCGAATTTTGTTCGATGCAAGTTTGATAATAATGTTTGTTTGAAGCTGATTCATGGTTCTTTGATGATTATTTTATTCTATGTGGATGACCTTCTGATTATAGGAAGTTCAAAAAAATAGATTGCCTCCTTGAAGGATGCAATGAACCATGCATTTTCTATGACAAATTTGGGATTGTTGAGCCAATTATTGGGTCTTGAAATTGCTCAATCCCAACATGGAATCAAAGTACATCAGTCCAAGTATGCCTTATATTTTCTGAACAATTTAAACATGAAATATTGCAAGCCAAGCAAGACTCCCTTCCTTTTAGGAGTTAAGCTTGAAGAAGCAGGTTCTTCTCCTATGGTAAATAATAGACTGTATAGGAAGTTGATTGGGTGTTTGGTTTATCTTATACATACTCGAACTGATCTATCTTATGCAGTTAATGTGGCTTCAAGATACATGGATCAGCCTCATGAGATCCACTGGAGAGAAGCCAAAATGCTCCTAAACTGTGTTCAAGGAACACGAACACATGGGATTTTCTACAAAGCAAAATCTGATCTTGATTTGTTTGGGTTTACTGATAGTGATTGGGCAGGTGACAACATAGATCAAAAGTCAACATCGGGATGTGTTCATTCTTGCAGAAGAACCAATTAATTGGTCAAGCAAGAAGGAGAGTGCCATAGCACTCTCATCTACAAAAGCAGAGTATAGAGGAGTTGTAAATGCAACAACTCAATGTTTGTGGTTGCAGGGAATACTTGGAGAACGTGGCTTCAAATCAAAGTTTTCAACTATTATCTACTGTGATAATCAGAGCACCATTTGAATCTACAATTATCCAGTTCAAAGACAACAAACCAAGCACATTGATATCCATATGCACTACATCAAACAACTTGTGGATGATGGTACCATTCATCTACTCTTTTATGCATCTTCAGAACAAGTAGCAAACATCTTCATCAAATTTTTTTGTGAGAAGACATTCAACAATCTCAAATCATTGCTAGGGATCACTGATCATCCTGTGAAGCATGATTGATGACAATATTTCCAAATTTTGTTTTCCTGTCCATGTTTAAGGGAGGATTTTCCCACTGGGTTTTAGCCTCTTTCCTTGGTTGTATGGACAAGCAGTATGTAAAGGGTGACTAATCCTTGTTGCTAGGCCCTATAGTTTTCTGATATTTACTCATAAATTCAGGCTTAAGGGGGGGTTTTAGAATAATCAACTCATACTTACCTACCTTAGACATTAATTAAATCATTTTTGTCTTATTACCTAGTGTCCTAGATTTGACTCTACGCTAGTTGGCTCCTACATGTCCTAGAATTCAACACATGCTAAAAATTAGTCATGGAGAACTTGGGAAACATCCTGGAAACCCATTTTATCATGTATTCTTTATTCCATATCCTCCAAAGTGCATATCTACGTTTTCTGAAAAGCTGCATGTTTTATTGAGATTTAAGGCAAAAGGAAAACCTAGATTGGGTGTAGTTGACTTGTTTTTTTCCCACGCCATCCTCCCTCATTTTATCCTAATAAAAGAATTTATGAGTTTTGTTTCCATCCCTCTTTATATTTCCTACTTGAATTATCCAATTCATGAGCATCTTGGTGGATTTGGAAACTGCTTTATGCACCTATGGGGGATTTGACTACATTTAGAAAGCCTGCTTTTTGACCTTTTCGAATGGCATCCTTATGCACTCAAATATCTCATGTAATTATATATTTAAGCATTATATTACTTCATATGGTTGGCTATTTTACACTTACTGAATCCAAATTACTGTTATGCTCCAATTTCAGTCTCCTTTGGTGTAAATTTTGCATGTTTGATTAGCAATTTTGTGAGTTTAGTTGTTCTATCTCTTGGGTTCAATTTCCATAGATAGTAGGAATTCGAATCTGAATTAATCATTAAATAACAAGTCTTGGAAATAAATTAATCATGAAAAGAGATAGTAATACCTGCTCTTTGAAAATATGACTGTGTTCTTCTTGGATAAGTAGGATTTCCAATATTTTTCCCAGTGGAAGAGAATGTCTTTTTGGCCCAAGTTTGGAGATGTGTTTGCAATTAAGAATATGATTCTGAAACTTATATATATTTCTCACTGATATCAGATATCAATTCTTCAAAATCATATCCTTCACTCCCACTTTCATCACCCAAATGATCAACAGAACATGACGGAATTTCAAAAGAATTTTCTTCAACTAGTTCTACCTCTTGGAGAGGCTCTTCAAACCAGACACTTATTTCAACGAAAATATGTTTGGTTCTAATATTTAGAAGCTTGAATAACTTATATTATTTTTTATATTCAATTAAAAAACATTCAATACTTTGCGGTTGCAAAGCTTTCCTCTTGTCATGCGGAATTCGAGCCCATGTAGTGGACCCAAATGCTTTGAAATTTGACACATCCGACTTGTGTCCAAAGTAGGATTTGAAAGGAGTATTTCCTTTCATGGAAGAGTGAGGTAATCTGTTTTGAATTTATGCATAAAAATTCATGGCCTCAGCCCCTAAATTTTCAGCCAAACTCTTGGCTTCTAGCATGCAGGTGGTCATCTCCTTGAAAGCTCGATTCTTTCTCTCTGCTACACCATTATGCTGGGGATTGTAGGGCATGGAAGGTTGGATCTTGATCCCATTGTCTGAAAATATTTGCATAAATTTAGAACTGATATATTCCCCTCCATTATCAAATCTCATATATTTAATCTTTCTCCTAGAGGAATTCTCAACTAGTGCTTTCAACTCAATGAATTTTTGCAAAACTTCAGATTTTTTTTTATGAAGAAAACCCAAGTGTATCTAGAAAATTTATCTATGAAGGCAAGTATATACTGAGATACATTCATGGATGTGGTGGGAATAGGTCCACTGATATCAGGATGAATCATCCCCAAGATACTTGATGCACGAATTTCCTTTCCCTGATCAAACTTGTGCTCAAGGTGCTTGCCAACAATACAACCCTTGCAAATTCCTTTGGAACTTTTGATGGTTGGGAGGCCTTCAACCATAGAATTCTTCTGAATTTGATGCAATTACTTGAAGTTTAAATGACCAAATATCTCATGCCATATTCTACTGACCTCATTTCCATGAGTCAGAAGAGCGGCGGTCTTTGCATTTGCCACAAAATGGGAAAACTCAGAGGCCTTAGCATGATGGTATGCTAATCCTGTTGCAACAAGTTCCCCAGATGTAGTATCAATGATTTGTACATCATTGGGGCTGAAATTTACTCATTTGGGCACTCCGGTATGAGTCATTTGATATACACTCATGAGGTTGGAGGCCAAGGAGGGTACATACAGAACATAAAAAAACTGCCATGTTCAATATTTACAGTGCCTTTTCCTTTTGAAATGATGGTAGAATCATCTCCCATGTGGATCAGAATGCTTTTTTTGGTGTTTAGGGATGAGAAGGAATATGTTCTTTCCATCATGCGATTCGAAGCTCCAGAGTCGATGAAGAGAGCATTGGGCTTCGAGGTGCTTTCCATGAGAGCATGTCTTATTTCTTGTTGGGTATCCCTATCTTGATTATATTTCTTCCGAACACTCTCCAGAAGATTGATATTGTTTCTCTCCGGGAGAGAAGTCATCTCATCAAGCTTATTTTTCATGTAGGCATGTTCAGGGTGGAATCCCTTCCCGCAATAGGAACACTTGACTTTCTCTTTTCCTTGGTTTCCTTTGTTTTTGTGTTTCTTTGAGCCAGAATACTCTTCTTGCTACTGGTTCTTTTCTTTAGGATTTGGAGCATCAAATTTAGCCTTTTGATTCTTCTGCTTTTCCTTTTCCCTTCGATTATTTTGGCCTTGAAGCAAACAAAGCTTGATATTTTGAGGATCTAAGGATCCCCATCTGTACAAGCTTGTCATGCTCATTTGTGAGGGTCTTGATGAAGGCATCATTAAAAGGCATTTTCCAATTTGGGGTTGTAAGCTTCCCAGTATGGAATGTTGAAACAAATAACGAATAATCCAGACCATGTTTTGAGAGGATAGCTAGGATGAGCTGATCATCATCCTTCTCAACCTTACATTGCTTTAACTAGAGCACCAAATGTTTGAATTTTGTGAAAAGAAATTCATAGTTTCGAAGCTTCTTGGATTCAGGGAAATCAACTCATTCTCAAGATGATAGATCTGTAGATCATCTTTTTTATCAAAAAAGGAAGCGAGATGATCCCAAATATCCTTTGAAGTCTTCAATCCCGAGATGTGGAAAACAAGATATTTGGAGATAGATAAGCACAAGAAACCATAAGCCTAATCTAACTTATTCTAGCATTTTTTTCTTCTCTCTAGTAGCATTAGGCTCTATTTCTGTGTTCTTTGTGACCGGTAGAGCCATTTTGAATGGAGTTGAATCTCTATATCCTCATTCCATTGGTGGTAATTGAAAGAGGTAATGGGATCCATAGAAGAAGCCATGGAGCTACTGTAGCGAATGTAGTGAAGAACTTGTAAAAACTTGCAATCAACACAAAAAATTCACCGTAAGGTCGGACATCCTGCACATTTCAATTTTTCATCACACCTAGAATAATTGATCAAGCAAGATTCATCAATAATTACTTTACTTGGGGTATTAAGTGGTAAACCTTCCGATTCTAGTGCATTGCTGGAATTTTAGAGCCATTTTGCTCATTTTTGCATCCTGGATCTGGAAAAAATCATGTTTTCTTAAAGAAATAGCTTCGTCCTACTTTGGCTATGATACCATATTTATTATGTCACAACAATCTTGAGACAAATCACATACTCACAAGAGATTCGAGACAAACTAGGCATGAAATGACATGATGGTACTGCAATAGGAGATTGCAGCTCTGTATAATCAATAATAAAATAAAATCAATAATACAATGTCATGCAGAATGCATGAATGCCAAGACAATTTGAATTCAATTGAGGTCATTCGAATTGTATGGATGAATGTAGCTTAACTGAATGTCAACAACACTAGACACACTTAGTTAACTACTAATCTAGCCACGATTGACTCTAATTGAGTCCTAATTGAATTGAAGTGCAATGAATGACTGATTCTAATTGAATGTAACTCAATTTGCATGTCAATCAATAGTGGGGATGCATCAGTAACTCCAGTTAGCTCCGATGAAGTGAACTGCACTGATACTGGTTATCAAAAGTGGTTGGAGGCACATTAACTCACTCCAGTTCAACCAAATCAGCTCAAAATAGACAATGACATGAGGGAGGAACCTTTACAACTCAGCTTAATTGATTGTTAGGTGAAAAAACAATCAATTACCTATTTGGTGCACTTATGATACTCAGATCACCCCATAATGTCTCCCTGATTGAAGGAGGAAGCCAAGTTAGCATCCTTGATTGAAGGAGAAGGATTAGTTGGCCTCCCTGATCAAAGGAGGGCATGGGTGTGCTCATGTTGATGTCATGGTGTGCTCATCTGATGTGAATTTTAGTCAATAATCTTAAGATAGTGATTAATTAGGCCAAAATTGACAAAATAAGTGTGTATCTTGGGTAAATGACTCCAACAAGATTTTAGTCGAAATTTTCAGTCAATTGAGTAAGCAGAGAATTGATATTGTCTTGCTCCTTCCCTGGGTTAGTGAGATTGGACTTTATCTCAAATTTTGAGCTTATAGTTAATTGTGCGCTCTAGAAATCACAGAAACTTGAATGCATGGAGAAGTCTGAGATATTCATGTGAATTTTTATCCAAAAGATTCAAAACTAGTGCAATTTGTTGGCTATATGAGAAGAGAATGTTATTTCAAAAACATCTCAAAATGCAAAATTTGCCTTGCATGGTATGAAGCACAGGATATATTCTATAAATAAGATTAAGTAACATAAGTATAATATACATGGAAAATGACCAGATAACTCTTGTCTTAGTCTCACTTCATCCCAAATGATTCTACATAGGACAATAAGATAATAACAGAGAAAAGATTACATTATTTTACCTAACCGCAATAATAGCACATTTGCAGGAAATCTAGCAAGGCATGCATGCTGTGTGCATCATGAAAGATCTTGCATGACAGATGTTGGCCCAAAAAATGGACTCTGTAATGAACATAAAATAATATTATAATTAAATAATTAAATAATTTATAGTTAGGTTAGAATGAAAGGAGGTGTCTCCTCATCATGAATGTCCAAACCATATTTAAGGCCAAGACATCATTGTAGTATTCATCATCCAATATATTATTATTATTCATATTCATTATTAAAATGATAGTCATATTCGACTAACGGACAACCATATTTGGTTGCTCCATTTGGTATAACCGAATACGACTGTCCGTTAGTTGAATCTGACAATCATTTTAATAATGAATATGAATAATAATAATATATTGGATGATGAATACTGCAATGATGTCTTGGCCTTAAATATGGTTTGGACATTCATGATGAGGAGACACCTCCTTTCATTCTAACCTAACTATAAATTATTTAATTATTTAATTATAATATTATTTTATGTTCATTACATTGCCACTCCCTTTAAGGAAGCTTTGTCCTCAAAGCTTATATTATTGTCTTTTCATTCTCGTTTTGTGTTGAAACAATGTCATTACTTCATTTATGTATTTTTTAGAACTTGTATTAGGTATGTGCTTGGTCTTTACGCAATAGTTTGTCATTTTCCTTTCATTTGTAACTTGAATTTGTACCTCATTATGTTTATTATTGCTGTCCCATTTTCCATGTACATGAATACAGGGAATATTTTTGTGACTAACCATATCAAGCATTGTTTTAGAGAACGTGTGTCCCACAATACTCATGATGTCATCATGTAATGTTTCCATTTTATTATCCTTACGTTTTATCTCGAGAAGTGGCATTTCGTGAGGCTTCTCACACTTGAAGTCACCTAATAGTGTTACATTTAGGTTTGTCTAGTGTGGTAGAAGAGTTAAGGTAGAAGATGAATCTACGATATCTGATTCCTTTGCATATTGTAGGATCCATCTTTTGTCATAGTATGGATCATCCTTATTGTTAATGATACTAGCTTGACTCTCATTATGATCTTGGTAGAGCTTATCTTTATGAAATATATTATTGGCATTTTGGTCATCCCTATGATATTTAGTCTCCTTGTCTTCTTTATTGTCTTAATTAATTTTTTTACTCTCATTTTTGTTGACATAGTGGTCCGACATATCTGAGTTACTGATATGGTTTGTATTAGACCTTAGTTTTTGTAACATTTCCGTTATCATGGTATTCTGGTTCTGTGTCATGATGCTCAAGTTTTGTGCCATGGTGCTTATGTTCTGTGTCATCACACTGTTAGAATAATCAACCCATAGTATTTACCCACTTAGACATTAATTCATTTATTTTGTCTTATTTGCCTAGTCCATGAGTCCCACCATGTGCAAGTTGCTAATTGCCTATCCATAGAGGTCAAACTTGCCATTATTGACTCATGGAGCGCTTGGGAAATCCTTAGGAATCAAATCTGCTTTATTCTTGGCCTCCTAGGTGCCCATCTTCTTTTTCTACTTTATTCCCTGCTTTTTCAGTGTTTTAAGGCACATGGGAAAGCAAGACTAGGTGAGGTGAATCTGCTTTGTTGCCTCTTCCTCCTCCACTCTTTCCTCCATGCAAAAGCATGTATGAGCTGCCATTTGACCACTCTTTAGCTTGCCTATGTGCCCTTGCTAATTCATGGGGTCCTTGATAGATTTGGGATCAGCTTTTTACACCTATGGGGGATTTGCCTATTTTGGGTAAGCCTGCTTTATGCTAGATTTGGATGCTTCCTTATGCATTCGATTTTCTCATGTATTCTATATATTCAGCAGCCTATGTTATTACAGGGTTGGCTATTGTACACTCAGTTAATATAATTTTGTGTTACAGCTCCATATTCAGTCTCCATTGTTGATAATTTTGCATGATCAATTGTTAATTGTTGTGGGTGAAATTAATCTACTGCAAGCCTGAATTTCTACACACACACACATCTTGTCATCTAATTCTTTTTGTTTCTGGTGCATGATGTCTACTATGTCATCAAGTTTTCTTCCTAGTACTAGAAAAACATCATCTTTGATTTCTTTCTTAAGTGTCTTGTTATTTTTCGTTTCTTCTCTGAATTTTTCTTGGTTGGAAACGAGGGCCTTGATGTCCTTCTCCAATTTCTCAAGTTTGTCTTTTAATTCCTAATCTGGTTGTCCGTTAGTCGAATTCGATTATCCTTTTAATAATGAATATGAATAATAATACTATATTGGATGATGAATACTACAATGATGTCTTGGCCTTAAATATGGTTTGGACATTCATGATGAGGAGACACCTCCTTTCATTCTAACCTAACTATAAATTATTTAATTATTTAATTATAATCTTATTTTATGTTCATTATGGACTCCCTATCCAATTGGTGAGGGATTTTCCATACAAAGAAACAATGCATTGAAGGGATTAAAGTCCAATTCTAATGCATAGTCACTCTTGGGCTTGTAGGTACATTTCCATGAATACGCTCACTTTTCACATTGTGATAAGAGAAAAGAGACAAGGAAGATAAGGACTATTTTATATGCATTGTTCACGCATCCTTTTCATCCAAGTCTTAACCGCAAAAAAAATTGTGCATCAACCTTTCATAACACTAAATATCAATAACTCTCTATCAAACTGATATCAATGTATCTTTGTACTTGAATTTGGACATTATATTCATTAAACACAAAACCAAAAAGATAATTATGAATTTCTACATTATAATATTTTTACTTCCCCAAGAAAAAGAACGGAACATAATGTTTACTTACCATTCCTCATCCATGAGGAATTCCTTGAGTTTTAGGTATTTTGGTAATGCAATCTGCTCTATTGAAATATGATTGGCATTGAGACAAACATATTCCCAAGATCCAGGCTTTGTTTGTATATCTAGACCAATAAAGGGTGGGACAATGACAACCTCTTGCTCAATTATATATTATCATCAGTAACCAGATAGTAGATAACAGTATTGCATAAATGAATGTGAATGGGCAAAATAATAATGAAAATGAAATTTGTATACGTATGCTGACTGTAACATACGACCAAGCATCCCTTCTTGAATATTTTTTATTTTGGTTGGATCCTATATTGTTGTAGCAAACTCATTCATTAATTATTGTATTTGTAGAATCCTTTTCCTTCAGAGACACACCTGTGGAATTCATCACAAAATCCTTCAGAAAAGTAATTTACATAAAATATTCTCTTACCATCAGTATTCATGTTGTTTTCCATTATTTGTTATCTAAGTTGGGAAATTTTTTATACTTCTATAACTGTAATTCATTTTAGGGAGACACAATATATGCATGAATATACAAAATCAATGAAGGCACAAGTCTATAAGGGATTTAAGAACCCAATTCCCTCCCATGTGCAGCCATATGTGGTTGGTGTGGACCTCCAAGCCATGAAGAGAAAAATTGTACCTAATAAGACTAGAGTTATGTTTGAACCATGAGTCCCACAAATTCATAATTAAATTTTTGGCTAATCTTGATCCTCTGAAGTGTTTCCTGTGATTAATCTAAAATATCTTGCAGATGATGTGCATTTTATCATTATTACCATGGTTTATAGGCATGGGAAATTTTGGTGTCTAAATATGCACTAAGAAAAGCAAACAAAACAAGTACCTAAAATGCAGTTAGAAATTTTCATTTTATTTAGTTACTTGTACAAGGAATATGATAAAAACAGTCAAATGAAATGTAAATCAATGTAAAATTAGATGAATTGTGAAATAAATGAACTAAATGGACCTTTAAAAAAATCAATTCTTGGTCTTAGCACGCACACTTTAACAAAAAAATTGGACATAATCAAATGCAATTGTACAGGGCATATGATAAAACAATTTTAATGAAATTGTACATGGAATATGATAAAATAAGTCTAGTGAATGTAAAATTAGATGAAATGTGGAATAAAATAAATAAATGGGAATCTAAGAAAAGAAATTGCTTGACTTAGCAAGCACACTTAAAAAAAATGGACATAGTCAAATGCACACAAACCTACGTGAATACATGTGTACTCAATAAAACAAATCTTCTATGAAAAGGAGAAATAAAATTAACATCATCCAAGGGAATTAAAGCTTCAATATATGAACAAGGTTGAAATAAGGGTACAAAATTATTTAAAAATGGTTGATTTGACTATTAAATCAATGGATCATATGAACCCTATGATGGGTACTGAAGGTTGGCACCTCTATCGTTAGTCTAGAATAAAATAGCATAGAGAAATAGGAAGATAGAAGTTGGGAAAATCATTTAACCATAAAGGTTGTGTGGCTATCAAATCCATTTAGCAAAAATTTGGTCACATTATCCTGCACATCATCAAACAACTTGCTTGTGGCATGTTTAATGAACATAGTAATCATTGGGTTTGAGAAACTTCTATAGTATTCAACTTGAAATATTTAACTATCAAAATTTCAGAATTGTGTAACAAGGACAAAATATAAGAAGACTAGAGAGAAAAATTCCACACTTTTCAATATAGGGAAAATACCCTATGCATCCTTGCATATATCTGGAATTTTATATTCAACTATAAAAGGAAGTGAAAAATGGTTTCAAATTATTGAAAATGTTTCTGAATATACTTTGAAGTTCTTTCTAGCGCTGTTATGAATAAGTAAAAGATATGGTATGTCACAACCAAATATGTTATTTAAAGGAAGATGAAGAATACAACAAACACTTTTAGTTCAACTATTGTATAGAGAAGTCACCTATGTAGAAACCCTCTGTAGAAAAAATCTAGTGGAATGCAACATAAAGAACTCAACTAGGCATGTAAAAGAATAGTTTTTAGAAAGCATACATTTGTATAACTAGGTTAAAAACTAACCTCTATGTAAGGACACATAATAGTAAAATGAGAATGAATTCAATCCTTGACATGGATCCCCAATTGACACATAAAAAACACAACTAATTTTGAAAACAAATAATACAGAATGGAAATTAAAATATGGTACAAAGCATGTAAATACAAAGAGGGATATTTTCCATTCTATACAAGAAAGGATTCCAATAGTTGTTGTTATCAACAAGGTGGGAAGGCTGAGAACAGAGCTAAAATTGCCACCAACATATTCCTATCACAAATTGAATCATATATTAGAAGAAATCAATAACTTGATTATTGCATTTTCAACTAGAGATGGGGGGTCCCAATTGGTTGATCCAACTATTGGGAATGGTTGCTTTGCAAGTGCATCTGCAAGATGGTCTTTTACTTTGCAATCATTTTCCAAGGTTTATGTGAAACTCCATGGAATTTCATTCGATGCAGCTCATTTTGCATCCCACCTTTGGGGGGGGCTATATTTCATCTAGATACTAGAATTTTTAAGGAGAGGCCTTCCCCAACTAGAGGTGAGAGATCATTTGTGCAAATTATTCTTGAACCTTAGTATTAAATTTACAGCCAAGTGATTGGTGAACACATAAAGAGTGTGGAGACTACCCTAATAGAGTTGGGGGTGACACTTAGCAATGATGCATATAAACATAATGTGAGGTCATTACTGAGGTTATCTTGCATATCTATATTTGGGTCTACAACTAGCTTCACAGAGATGTTGGTGCAACATAGTCCTTCTGTAAAGGATATTGTTGCTAAGAAGATAGAGCATATATACACAGGTCCCAAAGACATGTCGTTTGTCTAAGATATGAAATATTGTGACCCTGAAGGCCCCCTTTTGGTAAATGTAACTAAATTATATCCAAAATATGATTGTAGTATTTTTTATTCATTTGGTAGAGTCTATAGTGGCACAATCCAAGCATGCCAAACTGTACGTGTACTTGGAGAAGGATATTATCCTGATGATGAGGAGGACAGAGAAATTAAAGAAGTAACTAAGCTGTGGGTTTACCAAGATCAATATCGAATTCCTATAAGCAAAGCACATGTTAGATCTTGGGTTCTAATAGAGGGTGTAGATGCTTCGACTATGAAAATAAAAACACTCTGTCCTAAGTATCTTAATGAATATGTATTTATTTTATTCCCTCTATGCTTTAACAATATATCGATTGTCCAAACAACAACTGATCCTTTCAACCCAAGTGAATTTCCAAAGATTGTAGAAGGTCTTTGTAAAATTAGTAAGAGTTATTCATTCGCCATTAAAAAGGTTGAGGAGTCAGAAGAATATACCATTCTAGGGACTAGGGAGATCTATTTGGACTCTATTATCAAGGACCTTAGACAGATATATTCAGAAGTAGAAGTGAAGGTGCAAGATCTAGTAATTTCCTTTTGTGAAACAATGGTGGTATCATCTTCGATGAAATGTTTTGCCACAAAATAGAACACTGAAAAAGATCTAATGCATCATCTAATTGTTAGTTTTTCAACATTTAGCTAGCATATCGGGGACTTTAACCCTTATACAATAGGAGGGTTACCCACTATGACTTGACATGACTTGTTTACATTATTGATTCTCCCGATCGGAACATCGGGGCATGACAACATGAATCAATTACATTATAGATACATCCCGGAATAAACATCAGGTTACTGTACATAAGATACATAGATGAATACATTTCGAAGTTACAAATACATCAACACTCCCTCTTAACTAGGAAGGTATTCTTTCGACACAATTTTCAGCACTGGTCTTCTTCTCTGGATCATCTGCATCTTCAAGTCTTTATATTCTTCAAGTCATATTTGTCTTCAAGTCATCTTCATCTTCAAGTCATATTCATCTTCAGATCTAGATCATCACTTGATCTAGATCATCACTAAAAATCATCACTGGATCTGGATCATCCCTCGATATTGATCATCTCTGGATCTAGATCTTCCCTTGATCTGGATCATCTCTACTGGATCATCAACAATGAATCTTCACGGGTGCTATCTCATGATTCTTCTTGTCATAGGAAGTTCTACAGAGCCAGCCCTTTTTCATGTTGGATGTAGGCCTAGCCATCATGTAGGTCTTCGCCTAGCACTTACATCTGATCATGTAGGAACTAACCTATAATCATATCAGAAAGGCACCTCGAGCACTCACATCTGACCATGTGGGAACCAATCCCACAACCCTATCAGAAAGGCCCAGCACTCACATCTGGCACATACAAGAAACCAATCCAACATGTATGTCAAGAAAGGATTTGCACTTATATCTAGCACATACGAGGAACCAATCCAACATGTATGTCTAGAAAGGCTCTACACTTACATTTGGCACATGTGAGGAACCAATCCAACATGCACATCTAGAAGGGTCCTGCACTTACATCTGACACATGCGAGGAACCAATCCAACATGCATGTTCAGAAGGGCGTGCACTCACATCTGACCTGGTAGGAACCAAATCCTACACCCTCACCAGAATGGCCCCTAGTCCCAGACTGAGCTACCTAGTAATTGAACAGGTGCCTCCATTCCCAAAATGGCAGTTGTCCTTACATCTGTCCTACTTGATAGAATGGCCAACACTCACATCTGACATGGGAGGAATGTAATCCTTTAGCCATGATAGAATGGTTCAGCCCTTACATCTGACCTACTTGTCAGAATGGCTCTCTCAATCCAAGACTGAGTGTTCTCGGTAACTCACTAGGTGCCTCCATTCATAGAATGGCAATCAACACTCATATCTGACATGGAAGGAACCAATCCTCTCACCATGATAGAATGGCTTAGCCTTATATCTGACCTACTCATCAGAATGGATATGGATCTTAGCACTCATATATGACATGGAAGGAACCAATCCTCTCACCATCACAGAATGGCTCAGCCCTTATATTTGACCATGGAAGGAACCAATCCTCTCACCATGTCAAAATGGCTATGGGACTCATCACTTTCCCTTGGAGGAAATCTCAATCTGGAGAACACCAAGATTCTCCCTAAAGTACTCGAAATTCACCCTAGCCAATGGCTTCGTTAGCACCTCACCTATATGTTCCTCCATCGCAACATACTGGAGCTTCACTGCTCCCCTCTACACCATATCCCTGATATAGTGATACTTGATCTCGATATGATTTGACTTGTCATGGAACACTGGATTCTTTGACGACTTCACGCAACTCTGGTTGTCACAATGTATACAAGTAGAATCCATCTGGAGATCAAATAAATCAGACAGTAGCTTTTGTAGCCATACTACCTCACAACTAGCTGAACAAGTTGCAACATACTCTGCTTTAGTTGTACTTAGTGCCACACAGGATTACTTCCTGCTAAACCAAGAGATCACTCCTGATCCCATACTGAAGCAAAACCCTGAAGTTCTCTTCCTATCGATGGCACTGCCTACCCAATCTGAATCAACATAACCCTCTAGGTTAATCCTCTGATTTGCATCGTACTTGATCCCATAGTCAATTGTACCCCTTAGGTACCTCAGAATATGCTTTGCAGCAATCAAGTGAACATTTCTTGGATCTGTCAAGAATTGGATCAAGGTGTTCACAACAAAGAAAATGTCTAGTCTTGTGTTCGTCAGGTACATCAATGACCCGATCATCTGATGAGACATCGTAGCATCAACCAAATTTGATGAAGCATCACTCAATAGATTTAGATTCAATGCCATAGGTGTGGCCATAGCCTTGTAGTCCATCATCCCAAACCTCTTTAGGATCTCTACTGCATACTTCCCTTGTCCAAGGAAGATTCCATCTGTACTTTTCCACACCTCCATACCTAGAAAGTAATGCATCATACCGAAGTCGTTCATTTTGAACTCGACAGCAAGCTTTCTCTTTGTATCAGTTATCAACCCATCCATACCTATTACAAACAGATCATCTACATATAGTAGAAGCATCACTAGGTTTCCATCTTCAACCTTGTAGTAAAGGTTGGAATCTGCTTTACTCTTGGTAAATCCCATACTAGATAGAAAGATGTCAATTTTTCCATACCAGGTCCTGGGTGTCTGTTTCAAACCATACATGGCTTTCTTCAATCTGCACACATGATAATTTCTATCATGTGTCTCAAAAATGAGTGGCTGTTCGACATACACTTCTTCTTCTACTACACCATTCAAGAAAGTAGTCTTGACATCCATTTGGTGTATCTTCCATTTCATTACTATAGCCAAAGCAAGTACTGACTTGATGGAAGTGTATCTAGCTATAGGAGAAAA
This sequence comes from Pseudotsuga menziesii, assembly GCA_001517045.1. Taxonomy (NCBI): domain Eukaryota; kingdom Viridiplantae; phylum Streptophyta; class Pinopsida; order Pinales; family Pinaceae; genus Pseudotsuga; species Pseudotsuga menziesii. Next base: position 62,349 of record LPNX010324686.1, on the reverse strand, counting down.
GGTTTCTTCATAATCTATTCCTTCCTTCTATGAGAAGCCACGAGCCACAAACCTTGCCTTATATTTCTCTATGCTACCGTTCGCAACATGCTTGATCTTGTAGATCCATTTGGAAGTTACAACTAACTTCCCTTGTGGTCTTGGGACAACATCCCAAACATCATTCTTCATGATTGATTGATATTCTTCGATCATCACATCCTTCCATTCTTTCTGCTCTACCGCCTCTTCATAACTGGAAGGTTCTTCTTTGATCAAGTCACATAGTAAAGATACATATCTGGAGCAAGATCTAGTTCTCTTTCTTTCTCTGTGATTTTCTTCTAGAGCCCCATATTTTTCCATGCCTTGGATAATTTCTAAACCCAAGCAGGTTTCCTCTTGTGAGAATTCTTCTCCTGAGGTGGATCTACAGGTCTTTGTGGTTCTTCAAATTCTTGATCTTCATCTTGAATTTCTTCATTCATGGTTGTATCATGAATTCTGGGAACTTCAAATTCTTTAGGTTCTTCAATAGGTCTCATTATGGATTTGTTTTAAGATGTGTCTTCATCAAATGTTACATCCCTGCTAATGTCGATCTTCTTGTATCCTGGGAAGTATATTTTGTAATACTTCGAGCTTTCAGAGTATCCCACAAACATACCCTTCTTCCCTGAAGGATCTAGTTTTGTTCTCTTCTCTTTTGGTATGTGTATGTACACTGGACAGCCGAATATTCTGAGATGGTTGACTTCTGGCCTCTTACCGGAAAAGACTTCTTCAGTAGTCTTATTTTCAAGTACTCTGTGTGGAGTATGGTTCTGTACATACACTGTTGTTCTAGATGTTTCTTCCCATAGATGCATAGGAAGATCCTGATCATGAAGCATTGCTCTTGCAGCTTCCATGATAGTTCTATTCTCCCTTTCTACAATCCCATTCTATTGTGGATTGTAAGGAGTGGACAAATCCCTCTTAATCCATGATTCTTTTCATAGCTCTTTGAATTCATTTAATGTGAATTCTCTGCCATTATCTGATCAAAAGGTCTTGATCTTCTTTTTTGTGTGGTTCTCGATCACGGCTTTGAATTCCTTGAACTTGCTGAACACTTCATCTTTATTCTTCATGAAGTAAATCCATGTCTTCCTAGAAAATTCATCAATGAAAGAAACATAGTATACATACCCACTTAGTGAACTTGATGACATTGGACCACATACATCGGAGTGGATGATTTCCAAGATTCCTTTTGCTTTGCTCTCACTACTTGGAAATTTCTCCTTTGTATTCTTTCCTTTCGCACATCCTTTGTAGACCCCTTCATGCTTTTCTTGGATTTCTGGAAGACCTTCAACAAATTTGCTTACAAGTGGTAGTGCTCTGTAATGCACATGTGCAAGCCTTCTATGTAATAGTTCATTTGGCTCTACTTTGTCATGGACCATAGCTTGTTCAGAATGGCCCTTTAGTTTGTATAAACCTCCTTCTTGTTCTCCAATCACTATTGCATCATCAATAGTATTTCCTCTTGGCCACATAATGACTTCACCATCTATGAATGCAAATCTCATGCCTTTTGCATCCAGTGCCGATATGGATAGAATATTCTTATTTAATCCTGGTACAAATAGAACATCCTTCATTTGTATAGACTTTCCAGAGTCTAGCTTGTAGGAGGATTCACCGCTACCTTTTATTGGATATTGGTAGTCATCTCCTAGCTTCACCTTATTGGGTGAGTTATGTTTAGATATATTCTCAAAGGATTCCTTAAATTCTGTCATGTGCTTGGAAGCCCCACTGTCAATAAGCCAATCCTTGCTCCCATGTGTGACAGTTCCCGTGAGAGCGGTAATCAGAACATATTCATCTTCACTTTCTTGCTTTGTTATTTTCCTTGGAGGATCATCATCCTCAGTAGTGTGAGCATGATGTTTTCTTTTGGAGTTCTTCTTCTTCTTGGACCCATTCTTATTCATAGGACAGTGTCTAGCAAAGTTCCCTATTTCATCACATGTATAACATCTGAGTTTAGATGAACCTTTCTGGTGAGAATGCTTACCTTGGTGATGATGCTTTTCCCTTCTTCCTTTCTTTGAGTGTACTATGAGAGCTTGATCCTCATTTCCCATATTTTCTTCTCGAGCTGATATCCGATATTCTACTTGAGAACATTCTTCCCATGGTCTGCTTAAATTGACCAACTTCTTTCTAGCACAAATTCCTTGGATGAAAGAATCCCATGACCTAGGAAGGCCATTCAATGTTGTCATCATAATCTCTGCATTCTCCACTTCTTCATCTACAGCTTCTAGTTGTTCTTTGATCTAGGAGACCCTTGTAAAGTAAGACTGGATGGTCTCCTCATTCTGGATCTTGACATTCTTCAACTAGTTCCTTAGAGTCATCTTTCGATTGATGTTCTTTCCTTCAAACAGTTTGGTTAGGGCATCAAACATAGATTTAGGTGTCTTGAGAGAGGACACCTATGGGATAAGGTGATCCTTGATAGAATCAGCAATGATCCTATTTTCCATAACCAAATTCTTCTTATGTAAGGCCTTGGCCTCATCTACCTCTGGAATTGGAACCTCCTCTTGGATATAGGAGTCCAACTCATTTTCTTCTAGGACCAAGGAGATCCTATACTTCTAGGCTCGGAATTTATCATCTCCCTCAATATTTTCATCAAGCTTGGTATGATGAGACATCTTAATAGAGAACCTCAAATGGAAATATAAAAGATTCTAGGTCTTACCAGAGTTAAGATGTCGGATCTGAAACTTGAGCTGAAATCATGTAGAGTTGGTTCAGGAGAAAATTAGGGTTTTGCTTTTCTACAGTTTTGTCCACCCAAATTCCTTGAAATTTGTCTCTAACTACGATTTTAGGGAGGAGATCAATCCATGCTTGGGCTCACTGAAAAATTCCTTTTATGTGAAAATCCCTAATTTTCGACAGTAGTGACAGGTCCAAAATTGAAAAACATCAGAATTGGATTCTGCTTCAATAGAAAGATGCGCCCTAACGAGGAGAGTTATTCCACCTTACGTTTCCTGAAAATATATGGAGGAAGATCGACAAAATAGGAAGCCCTAGTTCCCATAGTTGCACAGTGTCTTCTTCTCAGGTTAGCTCTGATACCATGTTATTTTTTCAACATTTAGCTAGCATATCATTACGATCTTTAACTGAGAGAATAACAAGCATAGCAATTAAACACAAGAGACAATGAACACAGTGTTTTTCCTTAGGGAAACCATAAATGGAGAAAACACCGCAACTTCCTCTGAGATAGAATCAACACCAAAGTGAAACCCAAAAATATTAAGACAATCTCTTGACAACAGCAAGCCCTTTCCTCTAGCCCTAATGTATTTCTCTTCCTCAACTATGCGCTACACTTGAGTGTGTATGAGTTGTGTTCTAAATAGAGAGTCTAGCTCTCTATTTATACTAATATTGAGATGACTAAAACACTACCAGGGCCGATCTCTACTAGGAGAGTCTACTAACCTTAGTGCCTCGGAACTGCGGGGACTTTAATCCTTAGACAATCGGAGGGTTACCCACTATGACTTGACATGACTTGTTTACATTATTGATTCTCCTGATTGGAACATTGGGGCATGACAACATGACTCAATTACATTATAGATACATCCCGAAATAAGCATCGGGTTATAATACATAAGATACATAGATGAATACATTCTGAAGTTACAAATACATCAACACTAATAATGACCTATAGGGAGAAACCAAATCTGAGACTACCTAGTTAGATGATCCCAACAATGTTACTAATATTGTGTGTTTGACTTGCAATTCTCCGACTCGGATGAGGCCCCAGCCAAGTGTTCCCAAATCATCCCGATTCAAAATCGGTAAAACCTACTCTATACGCAACTAATCACGATCCTAAATCAGGTTGATCAAGTACAATCACCTAATAGACTTATGAAATCCCTATTCTGATTGATTTTTCTCATTTTCCCCTCTGTTGAGTGCATGTCTATTCTAGGAGATTTTCTATTATGAAATATGTTATATTTAAATGGATCAATAGAAGAATCACGAGACTGAAACCCACACCTAATTACAATATGATGGATAATCTTACCTTGTTGCAAAGCCGCTACTTGCGCACTTGCTAGAAGCACACTCACCATGGTGATTAAAGTGGGCCTCACGTATGCAACTGCGATTATAAAGTGCCAAATCCTCTTAGACATGTACATTTTGATCATATCCTACAATCAATGTATTCAAGGAGAAAAATTCTCATTTAGGAATTTTTTCAAACATTTTTCTTGCATTCATTAAATCCCCACATTTTTCATACATGTCTATGAGTGTATTTTCCACATAAACATCCATTTCAAGACCATATTTCACTACATGATAATGAATATCTATGCCCTATTGTAGAGCTAATATCCCAGCACATTCCTTAAGCAAAAAGGGACAAGTAAATTATTTGGTTGAATGCCTACCAATTCCATCTGGTAGTAAAGTGTTAGTACTTCCTCACAGGTTTTGTTCCAATCATATTCCCTGATCATTTCATTCCATAACAAGACATTTCAGTGTCATATTCTTTTAAATATCAGGCATGCATCATCCATTCTCACACAGCAAACATAGAAGCTCAAAAGTTTGATTTTCAAACTAATTTCTTGCTCGATTCCATTTGTGAGCATGTGGGAAGGGAGCTAATTGACCTCAGAAACTGATTTAGTGTCCATATAGACCTGTAAAAGAGAAGCATGTATGGATATTGAGATTGATATTTAGCTCGATGAAACTGTGAGAAAAAACAGCCGGTGACTAACATATGCATATCAGTTTGGAATTGGATTAAGGAGCGAAGCACAAATTCATTCAGATGAGCAGCAATAATCCAATTCACATGGAATCTCATATTTACAAACTCTCTCAAAAATCTATTTGTCATGGGCGGTAAAACCTGCCTAATGGAATTTCATTGGTGGGTTTCCTCTAGTGATCAAATTTGAATGATGTGTTTTATTTTGGGTTTTAATTTTATTTGGAAGGAAGTTTATTCTTGGAGCTCAAAGATGAAGCACCACTATAAATTAACTAAACCATCTTTTCAAAAAAGTGCAAAAAACAAATATCATTTTTCTATTTTTTACAATTTTAAATAATCGAGAACCCTCTAACATCTACATGAAAAATGATATATTTTCAATAAAATCTAATTTGAACACATTCTTTCAACATATTTGTAACATTAATTTTACAGTTCAGTAAAATAACAACTATTCTATTGTATTTGTTAGAGTTGGAACACACTTCATTATACATAAAAACTACTTAGACTATGCAATAACTATATTAGGACATCCACGTGATCTTATGCATAGTGCATGATGTTGTAACTAGATATAGTCTTTAAAAAAACTAGAACCATGAGAAAATTACTTACTATTAACTATGTAGAAAATGAATCCACTAAGAAAAATGAAGCTATAATAAACCTACAACCAAAAAATACATATAAAAGAAACCAAAAACTTAATTCAAATCGGAGAGAGGGAAGTCATTAAATCCTGAGAGATATACGATAAGTGAGCATTGGGCGCCTAAGAAAAAATAATACAAAACATAGAAAACATTAAAAAAAATCCCACATACCAAGCAAGTTAGCAACGCTAGGATCACTAGGGTTGAGGCATCGAATTTTATTGTTCAACACTTGTTGCGACAACATATAGGTAAGTGATGGAGGTGAAATGGAATCAATCCTGTGTCAATTGGAGCCTTCCAACTAAATACATGTTTGAGTCTCAAAAATATTCCTTTTAAATTGAACCAAAACACAAAAGGAAGTTTGTTAATGGGTTTATTTGAGAAATTTCTAGGTGCAAGTAAATAAGATCTCGGGTTCTAAAATTTTCTATGCTTTGTACCAATCCACGATTCGAGAAATTGACAATCATTGATAGGAAATTTAAGTTATTTATTGAAAACAATTAGTCTATTTATATCTATGTCAAAATCCTTTTCCATGTTCATGTAGGCCACTCCTCTCCTTATTATATTCCCAAAAGGAATGAGAACAAGGAATAAGTTACCATAAAAAAACCACTCTAACTATATCTAAAATATCAGGTCTGAGAATAGTTAATATAGAAGACACCAACTAGCGAACTCAGTTATCTCAATCCATTTGAAACAACCAGTTTCAAGGCAAAGGTCACCGAGAGATTATGGATTCAAGCCCATAGAATCCCTCTGGGTTAGGAGTATATTTTGTACCACAATGGAATTTACCCCATCCACCATTCATGGAATGTAAGGAAGCACCTAGAGGGTTTTCTAGAGGACATTTTCCATGGAAAAAAGAAAGATAAGACCATCGCCAATTGTCGATATAATATAATATTTAGTTCCCTAGATTTTATCATATGTTGTTAACTTCTAGTATCAATAGGAGTTGAAATAGGATTATATTGAAGGATATCAAAACTTGTAAGGGATTAAATTTAACTAAAAAATCCTTGAGAGTCCTTCATTTTCATGGAGGTTATTCTCCCTCTATAGTTTTGGATCCCCAACTAAGAATTCCATAAATTGGTGGTGACATAGCTCATCTTGACTTATTATTTGACGTACAGACCCTGTGAATTAAATCCACTACCTTTGGTTGTTGCACTAGTTCCTTGAGGTGGTGAGAAATATAATTTTATCATCCTAGTCATGATTCTTTTCCACAACAATCCATCCATCATCACTATCTATAAGAGCTCAAAGAACTTGGAGAGGGGGTGTTGTGCTTGATCCAAAGAGTTCTCAACAAGAAATGCATAGTATATGTTGTGAGCAGTATTCTAGAACTTGAAATATGTGTTTGGCATCTTGAATAATTGCATATATTTTCCCAGTTAGTTAGGTCAATGACTCAACCTAAACACAAATACAATTGTGGGGCCTCTAAGGATCATGGTACATAAAATACCCAAGGAGTTGGAAAAAAGTCTTGAAATGACCCATAACATATATAATGAATGGGAAATTACACCCAAACAAGGAAATGGAATTCAATTACCTTATAGGATAGAATTTTTCAACCCATACAGAGAAGAACACTAAGATATTTCATAGTTTTGGCAAACCCACAAATCATAGCTAATAACTTGGAAAGAGCAGGGATGCAAGATCACAAAGAGAAAAAATGCTTGGATCTTCCAACTATATGGAAACCAATTTTTCTCTAGTCCATGAAATTATCATATTTTTTTGGCTAGACCCTACGAAGAGCATAGCCAAACAATTGATTATGGGTTAAGCTTAGTAAAAATCAGCTTTATGTTTCAAATAGTGGTTGTCATCATATTTCTTCCAACTGTAGACTCAAAAAATGACACACATTTGGGAAAGGTACTCAAGAAAATTAGTTTTCAACCCAAATATGTCTCAACAGTAGGTCCATATTTCATATAGTGAATTAGAGCATTCAACCCACTAAATTACCTTGTCTTACCATGAATCTAGTTACTTGATATTGAGCATAGCATGCAATCCAATGCATATAGAATACTAAATAGAGAGGATTACTGAGCATAACATCTAATAGTGCACCAATAGTGCACCAATCTATCTGAAATAGTGATTAATAAAACTTGCATTGACATAATGCATGTGGAAACATGAGCTTATAGAAATAGTAAGCATACCGTCTAGTTATGAGTTTTGGCCAGTCTCCTAGCAATCGCATGTATGCAGTAAGCAACATTCACTCAGGGTCGAGATGATGAAGTGGCCAAAAAAATTTATACAGCATCACAACAAAATTCTCAAAACTACATAATCCCCATATTTTAAATCAACATTGAGATCATGATCATGATCTATTAAATAGATATGATTTGTCATATAAGGATTAATCCAATGGATGGATAATTCATTTTTTTTATCAAATATCCATAACAAAATAGAAAAGGGGAAAATAAAATTGAATCACTGGAAGGAAGAATTAGGGATAGTACCAAGGACAACTTCTCTTCTAATGGTTTCAATATCATAAGACTCTCATGGGAAAGGGAAGAGGTGACATAAATCAAACTATTTATATTGGGAAAGGTATCCAACCATAGTATCATCCATTGTAACACCACAGGTAAGTGTGTCAAATATCCAACCAATACTGAAATAATGGGTTTGTTAGGATTATAATCCTCCCTTGTTCAATTTCATCATTTATGTCTAAATCATGAATCATGTCTAAATCAGGAGTCCTTTCGGTCTATTTTTAGTCACTAGCACCATTGGGTCCACTTGGCCTAATTGGGGCACATGTACCAACTACTAAAGTGTGGGGAACACTAATTGAGGCCAACTGCCACTGATTGCAGTTGCATGCATCAGTTAATTAGGAGCCTCCTAGATCAATCCCTACAAATTAGGAGCCACTCGGAGTGTTTATACCAACCTCCATTAGTTGAGTTCAGTTGGTAACTAGTCAAGCTCAGTTAGGAGTCAGTTACATTCAGTTGTAGTCGCATACATTTATTTCTACTAAGTTAGCGCTATTATTGCATGGTTTCATGTAGGTGAGGCACATTTACTTACCTACCTTATTTAGTTAGACTAGTTAACACTGAATTAGACACCTAAGTTTGGATTTGGAGCTCTGATAATGATTTAGACAAGGTCAGTTAACCATTCACTCAAGTAGAGTCCAACCAATTCAAATTTCCTTACATGGATTTGAATTTCATGAGGATATTTATCCATTGCACTTCATTGTAATTAATTATCTAATTACTTTTGATTAATGAAAGCATTCACAGTTGCAAGCCATTTTTGCATTGTTTCATTCTTCAATTGCTGAGTAAATTGTATTATATATCTTGTGAGTTTTGTGTCGGTCCACATATCTATGTGCTCAATTTAATATGGTATTAGAGCCTCAGCAGAACAAGGCACTTCTCCTACTACATATTCAAAATTGGATAAAAAAGAATATTTGAGCAAAATTGCTCCTTCCAGTACTACACCAGAAGCAGAGAATTTACAACTTAATATCCCAAGAAAAGAAAGTGTTGATCAAGCTTGCTTGATCAACTAAGTTGGTTGTGAAGGAAATTCCAAAAGTGTAGATTGTTGACCTTACTTTGTCTATTTGATTGTGTGATTTATAGTTTTTTCAGTCTCCTTCACTGCATTCAGTACAACAAATGAATCCTCTTCTTTGCATTATAAATGGCTCCTCCAATGGAGATTCTCACTCCTTTAATCTACCACAAATGGAAGGAGGACATGGAGACGCATCTATGCTCCAAAAGACTCTTCATACTCACAATGGAGATAGAGGTAGAGCCAATTCATTATGTTGACAAAGAAAAGTACTGGAATAGGCTGGATGAAGCATATGGATTCTTGTGCCTCTCAATATCTCGAGATTTTCTCTTCCACATCAATGGCTTGAAGACTCCCAAGAAGGTTTGGGATAAGATTGCTTCCTTATTTCACAAGCAGGATGATCTGAGGATCTATCACCTAAAGAATGAGCTGATTTATCTTCATCCAGCCAATTTTGAAAAACTAAATGACTTCTTCACCAAATTCAAGTATCTAGTGTTCTAGTTGAAGTTGTACAAGGTTGAGAAGGAGGATGATCAACTCATCCTTTCCATTCTCTCAAAACTTGGTGTATACTACTCAGTATTTGCATCAACATTTCATTCAATGAATATCACTACTCCAAATTGGAGGATTTCTACTCTTAACTCCTTCATATAATCTCTCACCCAGGAGCATGACAAGTTGATCCAAATGGGGATCATTCGATCTTCCAATGATCATGCACTGGTTGCTGGAGGACCTAAGGTAACAAATGATAAAGGGAAGAAAAAGGATGAGTCTCCCATGGAGAAAGATTGGTGAAATGAGCCTTCAGGTTCAAAGAGAAGCAAGAAGAATGGAAAAGGAAAGACCCTTTGTTCTTACTCTAGAAGGGGCTTTCATCCAGAAATCTCCTGCATGAAAAGAAAAATTGATGAGATGGCTCTTCTTTTGAAGAAACATAACATTATTGTAACTGCTAGAACAAGGAAGGATGACCATAGAGAAGAAACTGAATAACATGAAGAGACATGCCATGCACTGAAGGTTAGATGCTCAACAACACATGCCTTCCTCATTGATTCTGGAGCTTCCAATCATATGGTTGCATCTAGAGAATCATTCTCTTCCTTGCAGTATTTTGATGGTCCTAGTATTCAGATGTGAAATGATAGTCAAATTCAAGCCAAAGGGAAGGGTTCTATCAAGCTTGAATATGGAAAGTTCAAAGATGTGCTTTATGTGCCCTCCTTAGCTACAAATCTATTATCTATATACCAGATGACTCATATTGGCTCTCCAAAGCAAGTGATATTTGGTCCTGACTCAGTGGATATCACAGATATCTCTAGTAGGAACATCATAGAGAAGGGTGCAGCAAATCATGCCTCCAAGGAATATGATTTCTCACACTTCGTGCCAATTTTTAGAACCAGTGCACTCTTAGCAGCCACTTGCAAGGGAAGGTAAAAAAATCCCATCTACTTCTTTTGCAGTTTGCACTAGTATTGCAGATCCAACTTTACCATTTTATGAGATTGAGATTCAGGGTGATTCAGATCCATATCCAGTCACTACTCCAAAGCAAAAATCTAGGAAGATGACTGGAAATCCATCTGACACACAAAAGACAAAGACCCTTGCGTTATGTCATGCAATCTCACCTCCTTCAGAGAGATGCAAAAAAATACCTATGAGATTCTACATGGAAAGGTTTGATTAGTTACACTACATTCAGAAGAATAGAGTGGATCATACACTTGTTCATCCAGAAAGAGGCTTCATTCCTCCTTCCTTCCATCATCATTTTTGGAGAATATGGAGAAGTCTACATGCCAGGCCCTAGGATACCTTTGCACAAAACATCATGCATGCTACTTCGCTGCATCACATATATTGCAACAACATATTTTCAAGTTTTTCAAACTTGAATCCTGATTCAATGTGCTTAGTTAGAGGGTGGGATTTTTTCCCATGTGGTTTTTTCCCCAACTCCTTCTATTGAGAAGTTACTTTACTTGTTGTAATGGGTGACCTATGGTCTTAGTTACTAGGGCACACAAATTGTCCTAGTTATCATTCAGGGGATGTGTTAGGATTATAATCCTCCCTTTTCCAATTTGGTCATTTATTTATAAATTAGGAGTCATGTCTAAATAGGGAGTCCTTTCAGTCTATTTTTAGTCACTAGCACCATTAGGTCCACTTTTCCTAATTGGGGCACATGTACTAGTTACTAAAGTGTGGGGAACACTAATTGAGGCCAACTACAATTTCTTGAAATTGCATGCATCAGTTTAGGAGCCTCCTAGATCAATCCCTACAAATTAGGAGCCACTCAGAGTGCCAAAACCAACCTCCATTAGTTGAGTTCAGTTGGGGACTAGTCAAGCTCAGTTAGGAGTCAGTTACATTCATTTCTAGTCCCCTACATCTAGTTTTACTCAGTTAGTGCTAGGATTGCATGGTTGCATGCAAGTGAGGTGAATTTACTCACCTACCTTAGTCAGTTAGACTAGTTAACACTGAATTAGACACTTGAGTTTGGATTTTGAACTTCGATGAACTCCAATAATGATTTAGACAAGGTCAGTTAACCATTCAGTCAAGTAGAGTCCAACCAATTTGAATCTCCTCACATGGATTCGAATTGCATGAGGTTATTTAGCCATTGTACTTCATTGTAATTAATTATCTAATTACTTTTGATTAATGAAAGCATTCATAGTTGCAAGCCATTTTTACACTGTTTCATTCTTCAATTGCTGAGTAAATTGTATGATCTATCTTGTGAGCTGTGTGTTGGTCCACATATATATTTGCTCAATTTAATAGGGTTGGTTGGATTGAATGCAAGAGAAAAAAAGGGAATCTGGCTTGATATCTGTAGTCAATTTTATTTTTTTTCCAAGGATAAAATATCACAATTCATTATAAAAAATAAATCACAGTCTTTACAATCATATAGACCTCATACTATATCTTCGCCTATTGATAGTCTGTGAGTATAAAAGATCAAGAGAAACTCTATCCTACAGGACTTACATTTTTCAATATTCATTTTATTTGTGCTTACAACACCCATAAAAACCACTACAAAATATGTTGTTCATTCATAACAACAAAAATGAATAATCCCCATAGTTCATAGATAATTTTAGCAATTGGGGATGCATAGTTTAGACAAAGATGGGACCTCGATCATCCTCCATGATGGTGCCATTTTTGCATTCCCATTTTTTCCATTCACCATCACCCAATAAGATACCATCCTTTGATAAATGATTTGGAATTTAATTCCTCTCTCTGAAAACATGTTGGAAGGATATTTCCCAAAATTTAGAGACATTATGATCAACTCTTCAGAAATAGGCCTAAAACACATATTTCATTAAAATTGAAAATATTTTATTAGAAGAACAACCCCACAATTTAGATTTTAGTTATTTTGGAATTCTAAATTCACTATCTAATTCCATATTTAATAAAATATGCATTCTAAGATCACTCTTTTACTATATAAAATAAATCCCATGGGAATCAAACATTGGTTAATAGTGTAGCGTAATGATGGAATATTTGATGGGGGCCATAAAAATTGAGCAACTAATTGCTTTTTTCCTTGAGAGATGTCTTCTTATAAGGCCAAAGATGTAAAAAAAATTGGTCCACTTCTTCAAAGTAACACTATGAGCATATTGAAATGTTGGTTTCTTCATTCCATTTTAAACCAAGACCAAAATTTCCTTAAGACTACAAAGAAAGTTAGTTTTTTTATTAAGATTTATATCCGCTTCTTCTGCCTTGTATGTTCTTGGTAAAGATGAGGGTATGTATGGAGGGGTTGTCTAAAACAACCTTGTAGGGTGACATTTTGGTAGCACCATGATAGGTGGTATTGTACTACCTTTCTGCAAGAGGGGTGTAGGGGTGAGGGGGTTCGGGGTGGGGGGAATACTAAACCCAATGGCCATATAAGTCAATGTAAAACCAAATGGATAACAATATTTCTATGGTCAACAAATCACAACCTCTATTACTTGTTATTACCTCCAATATCCCAAGTCCTGCAGTATCCAAAAGTATTATGACATGCATTGTCATCATGGACATCCACATTGTCATCATCATCATCATCAATTCCATATGGTACATCAACATCATCTTGATCATCATCCTCATTATCATCATCATCATCATCAACATTAACTACATCATCAACAAAATCATCATCATCATTTTCATTATGGTCATTCATATGCCATTAGTGTTCTTAATCACTCATCGCCATTAGAATTCATGTCATGTAATTACTAAGGTCATTTATACTTTGTTACAGTCATTTTGATGATAATAGGGTCGTTTAGATGTCATTACATAGATTTAGGTTCCACTAGAATCAATTAGGATACAAAATTTATACCACATGCATAATCATCATTGAAATCCATATCGTCATCATCATCATACAATAAATCAACATCATTGTCATCATCATAGTCATCATCAATGTCATCATCAATATAATTGCAAGAATAATGAGCAAGGATCCATACTACCTCACAATAATGGATTACATAGTCTTATACTTATCAAATCATATCCATACACTCCATCATAATTATTGTAATGCATCATCATCATGTTGTTAGGTCCAATCAGATGCAATTAGGGTTTATCAAATGTTCTTAGGGACACTCAAATGCCATTAGATAAATTTAGGTGACATTAAGGTAATTTACCCCTCATTAGGATTAATCAAGATCCAAAAGTGTTGACACAAAACTAGTCAACAGGTGTTCGCTCTCTGTCGACACCGAAACCACCGCGATATGCTTGAGCACTGGCCCAGACAGGTTTTTACCCCATTTGGAAACACCTATAGAGCAGATGAAGTCTCACCCGAGATGTTTGAGCGAAAGCTAACAAAACCAAGTTTCCACAGTATGAAGGAGGACCATGTTTCTACTTATTAACTTAGCGCAAGATTATTCCACAGATCTAGTCATTCAAATTATACGTTTAACAGAACCATGTCATCATTTAATAGATCACATTAACATAACTAAATTATAGAAAAACATCGATGCAAAAATAGATCCAGTAGTGTATCATCATTTAAAGCATAGAAAAATTGCATCATTCACAGATCGATATCATAGATACACATTGCATTCACATTTAGGCTGTAGAAAATAGGAAAAGACAATAATTCTACTTAATATCTATCATGTCATATTAACCTTCACAAAAAAACACATATTCTCCAAAAAATTTCTTCAACTCACATACACAGATCAAAATTCATGATATTCAATCTCTGAAGCTATTAAAAACTCAGTCGAAGAAGACTTAAAACTTGCAATTCTACATCTACTTATTGGCTTGCACCTTTACATAAGTGGACCACTTAACCAACTTCCTAACTATTTCTTAACAGAAACTTGTTGAACCTCCATAAGAGACATCTTCAATGTTTCAAACTTCCCCTTAGCCTCTTGCAACTACGTGGTCAATTTCCCCAATCGCTCGTTCTCAACTACACTGCGCCAAAATTGTGTAGTCTTGTCAGTTGCATTTTTTTCTTCTTTCTCCATTTCTTCCAACTACGTTGCTAAGTACTCCATGGTGCCTTTCCTCTCTGAAAATTGTTCTAGTGGTGTATGTGGGTGTACTAGGTCTTGCAAGTACACATTGTCATGCTCTAACTATGAAATGAATGCCCCAAGCCTCTCTTCTTTTGCCATCATGTCTAGCTCCGTCGTGATTTCAAAGACATGCTGACAGTCATCAGAAATGGATGCCTCTAAAAGTACTCTATTGTCCCAGAGGTGCACCTTCTCCACTATTAGGCGGTCCTGATCCTTTTTAATCTCCTCAATTTCCTTGGCTTTCTCTTCGATCAGCTGCTCTTGTTCCTTCTTCAATGCTTCAATCTCTTTACGTGCTTATGCTACTTTCTCCTACAAACTCAAGACTCAATTGTTGTTAATTTGTTCCCTACCTTCCAACTCTTGATTACTGACCCTCTTCATGTGCACCAGTTTCTTTGTTGACAGTGCATTGATGTCTATGGAAATATCATGTAACTGTTTCAATGAGGTGTTGAGATCCTCATTATTGGTATCAATCACATGCGATGAAATTTTCACTTTCCTAATCCGCGTCCCAATGCTGATCGATCCAATCCTTTCCGTAGTAGCTTCCTTTGGTGCCTTAGTCACAACTGCATCAATTAAAGAGTCAAGGTAAATTTTTACCTCACCAAATCCATCGGTTTCTTTCTTGTTCATATGTTCAACTTCCACATCCATTTTGGTTGTAATGCTCGCAATGAGACAATTCAACTGCACCTAAATTGCTGGCATTGTGCTACTTGTCACAACCTACTCCTGTCGCTTCTTCATTCTTGATTCTTCAAACGTTCGCTCTACTTTTGAGTCATTGGGGGTCCATGAAAATGATCCATATGAATCATGGTTGCTCTACTGGTCAGGCTCAAGTACAGGATCAAATGGTGCATTTGATGGTGGACCCATCGACACTTCCTCCAAGATGACAGGCTCTCCCCATGTTGTGGGACATTAATCAACAATGGTCTCCAGTTCCACATTAGACAACTTATATGGTGTCGGAAACCACTACTTATCTGGGTCACATCATGCCTACACATAAATGGCATGTAGGCAAATAAAAACTGAGCAATACATTGGAATTTCGTCATGTCCTCCTCAGACTATTATAGAATTTTCATAGCTACAGCATGCAATGCTTCCCAATATATCTAGAACTGAATGGAACAGTCCTTAAGATGGTCAATTTCCTTTACCCATTAGAGGTTTTGGTAGCGTTCTCCCTTGCAAACCTTTAATACATCCACATCCATCCCTTGATAATCTTCCAGCTCCATCCAAGCCACGAGTGCAATTAAAATCAATAGGAAACTATATGTGAATGGTCATTTCCCCTCCTAGACCACTAATGCATCATTCACAAACTGGTTCATTAAGAATAGTGACTAGGTCATCTGTATCCCTTGCACACACTTCTCTGGGCATGCAATAACCCCTGAATTACATTGGTGAGGTCGGTTCATTCTCACTATCTTGCTAGCCAAAATTTGCGTTGCAATGTGGATAGACGGATCATTTATTCTATCAATGTTGTATGCTCATCCATCACACTACAAGTCATATTTCTTCTTCATCCTTGCGTCCAACCTCTTATCATTTTCTTTCCCCTTGAAATACTGTGAAGGGTCGGACCATCCTCGGGAAACCTTTTTATTTATGAAATGATTGCCACAGTGACTGCGATCGACCGGTCCAACCACAAAATCCTGCAATGGAAGCATTCCAAGAGTTGTTTTGTTCATGCATTCTCTTTTTTCAACCATCCAAAGTGCGGCATGTTGATAAGATCCAACAACCCAAATCTTTGCAAACCTCATGCCCATTACTGTGGAATGCGTAATATTAGGCCGCCTTCAGCTACTGCCATAGGTACATAGGGACCCTTCGTGATCTCAGTCGATGTGAGCATATAATGATCATCATACTTCATTCACATCAGTTTGGGAACAATGTCCATGGTGCATACCATGCCTTGCAGTATCACTAGCATCCTAACCAAGTACTTTCGGTTCTTTGTCATTTTCCCAGGATTTGTTTCGGGCCGCGTGGGAGGCACATACACAATGATATCCGAAGTGGAAACCCTTGCATCGGCTGATGATTCCACAGCCCTTGAATTCAATGGACTCATCTACACAAGTTCCTCCTCCTGTTCCCACGTAGACGTTCTAGTCTATCGGTTCTTCTGAACTAGGGATGTGGGCCGTTGTGCCTCTCTCTTCTTCCTCGGAACCAATGAGGATCCCACCAGTATGCTTGCAATTTATTATTCAATGGTAACTCCGACGAATGGTGAATGCCTATCACTAGAAATATCAACTGTGACTTTCTTATGCAACATGCACCAGTTCCCCCCAATACTCAATGGGCACTCAAACTTACTCCACTCTGCAACTCACCCAATTACCACAACTCAACTCAATGCAACTCTTCTCTGCAACTCTATCAATAATTCACACTTTGTACAATGGTGACTTTCGACCCTGTTTGACCCCTTATAATAGTGCCAAATCGATCACACACCCATCATGACCAAGTCATTGTGATCCTATTTTCCTAATCATAACCAAATCATGAATTAATCACCCGAATTTGCTTCTGATACTATTAAAACAATGGTCAGATACGTCATTAAGGCGCGTCTCATCCAATAATGCCACTGGATAACTATATTCACTACTAAATTTATGGTTGATTTGACTCTGTCATGGCCCTACAACCATCGCGGTATGACTTCCTTGCAGCGACACTGACTCATCTAATTGCGCATCCCCTTCCTCTTGGTGCGCCATCCTCTTAACTAGTATCTCATGCAGAAATTTTTTTTATTTTTTTTCGTGCAGTGCCTCAACCATCGCGCAGCTTTGGCCCTATCTTTTAGGGATTCATCCTACTACGATTCACTATCTTAGGTAGAATCACACCATCTAACTGTTGCATTTGTGTTGCACCTCTTGCAGTAATGGAATTAATGAGATATGGACCTAGCCAATGCATCCGTAACTTACGTGGATGTTTTGAAAACTTGTTGTCATACATCAGGACTGTGTTTCCTTGCGAAAACTATTTCTTATTAATATGTCAATCATCCCAAGATTTTTGTTGATCCTTCTCAACGCACTGGTGAAAACCTACGACAAATCAGTCTTCCTCAAGCTGCAATAACTACGCTAGGTGTTTTTCTAATGCTACCTCATCATCCATGCCTGTCGCTGCCACTATGCATAAAATTGGAACAATGTACTCCATAGGAACAACTACCTCTTTCCCATACACCAATTTGAACGGTGTCTATCCTGTCAGTATTTTTCAAGTGGTGCAATATGCAGACAAGACTACTAGAATATTCAAATCCGAGTCATCGTAGTTTGTGTTACACACCGTTTTAAGCACAAGCTCCAACACCTTGTTGAATGCTTCCACTGTCCTATTTTCTTATGGATGATACGGGGTACTCTTCTTGTGTTGTATTTGAAGCTCCTTTGTCAATGCATTGATTGTGTGATTGATGAAGTGACTCCCCTGATCACTCATCAATAGTCTTGGGGACCCAAACTGAGTAACAATGTTTTCAAATAGGAACCTTGTTGTTGTCGAAGTGGTGCAATATACAATAGGTGCACCCTCCGACCATCTTGTCAAATAGTTTGTCATTGTAATGATGTACCATGCACCAGTTCTCTTTCCAGGTGGATTAATTGGTCCCAAAAATTCCACATCTCATTTATCAAATGTCTTCATTGTCACCTGAGGTACTAGCGGCATCTCATCCCTCCTTGACAGTTTCCTAGTTCTTTGACAAACATCACAAGTCCATCCATAGTTCGTCGCATCATTATGGAGAGTAGGCCACCAAAGCTCTACACGTAGTACCTTCCTGGAAGTAGCACGGCCTCTATAGTGCCAACCAACAACTCCTCTATGTGCCTCTTCCAATATATGGCCTTGTTCATGTGGTAGGACACATCGCCTTAATATTTCATTTGGTCCGACATTATAGAGTTGTCCAACAATCAACTAGAAATCTGTAGCCTTGACAACCAACTACTTCTTCTGACTTGTATTAAGCTCGGCAAACAATGTTCCTATTGCCAAAAAATAAATTATCTTTTTGTAATAGTCATAAACCATTTCAACTCTAAAGAGATGCCATAGACTATTCTAAGAGCTGTGATATTTGTCAGATAAATGGGAAACCATCACACAGTGATGAGATTCCATTGGTACCCTAGGTAACTATACAACCATTTTATAAGTGGGTTGTATAATTCATAGGACCTATTAAACCACTAGGAAAAAGAACAGGTGTAAGATACATCATCTATGAGGTAACACCAATGAAGGATTGACGAGCTCCAATAACAACAAGATTCTCGTTCGACAATGTGGTCACCCGATTTGGATGACCGAAGATACTGATGAGCAATCAAGGTAGTCATTTTGTCAACCACACAATCAGAGCGATGAGTGAGGAATTCTATATACAATACAAAATAAGTACCCCATAACACTCACAAGCAAATGGAGCAGTCGAAGCATTCAACAAGATATTAGAGAATGAAATTACTAAGGTATGTAACACATGCTTTGATGATTGGGATCTCAAAATACCTGCAATACTCTGGGCCTACATAACAACATGCAAAAGGCTAACATGTCAAGTCAAACACAATTCAAATTGGTTTATGGACAAGAAGCAGTGATGACCATGGAGTATATTGTCCCTAGTCTACACATAGCAGTAGAAACAAGGATGAGCGATGAAGGAGCTATTGAAGAAATAATGGTAGAGTTATTACGACTTGAAGAGGATCGCTTCATCACAGGTTTTCATTAGCAAGTAGAGAAGGATTAACATAATGTATGGCACGATCACCATGTAAATATGAAATATTTTTAGCATGGAGATATGGTTCTTTTTGATGACATCAAGTTTGAGAAGCACCAAGGTAAGCTTCAGATGCATTTGGTTGGTCCCTATGTGATACATTTCATTACAGAAGAAGGTGTGGTACAGTTGCAAAAGAGAAATTGAATAATTTTGCTGAAACTACTGAATTGAATCCAGGTAAAGGGATATCTTGATAGCCTGACGCGATACCAATGATAACAATATTAGGATAAAAAAGACGAAAATAGAAAATAAAATTTGATAAAAATATGTTGACAGAAATGAAAGCGACGAGAAAAGTTGAACCATGACAAGGTTTGGAGCTTGTTCACATCTAACAAGGTGCGAAGTGGTCAAATCATGCAATAAATGACGCAATTACGAACAACAACATCCAATTCTACATCTATTTGGATGTGTTGTGAACATAAGCGATGAATATTTTGTGCCAAACATAAGAGGTAGTGCAGAAGTATCAGAGAGTTTCAAGGTTGTCGATAGGGCCTCAGGCCATCTTCATTCAAGCACATGGAAATCCATAAAAGTAGTGGATGACGACCTAGTAAACATTCAACAATGAAGAACTGGAAGCTATAATGGTGGAATGGAAAAAAGAATGGAATGTTTTGATCAATGAAGACCAACTATCTAGCCTAGAAGATGGGCCACCAACAGACAAACCAAAAGATCAAGAAGAACCAAAGTTGTGAGAAGAGGAAGAACAATTGCATGATGAAGCATCATCAACGATGCCTAGAGAAAGAGAGCTTGAGAATCAACAACAAGAAGAAAGAGTGTGTTTGAGAAAGGTGAGGGGAGTGGAACCACTAGGCTCTTTGACAAGAAAACAAACAAGATAATAGATGCAATAACCAATGTGGTAAATAAAAATCAGTAAAAGGTCACACAACATGCGACTGGATATTTCCATAAGGTTTCACAGCTACACTAGATGCTAACGAATGCAGTACTTGACACACAGATACTGCAAGAAGGAACATTACAAAGAGAATTCAAAGTATACATTGACACAAAGGTGTGACAAGTACATATTTTACCATGTGCGACAATGACAGGAGATGAAGACACAGATGCCACATTATGAGGGCATCTGATGAAACCAAAAAAACACGATTGGTTTGATAAGAAGGATCGAGAGTTTGTGGAAGAAGAGGACCGGAACTTGAGATGGTCGATAAAGGGATAGATGGGAAAGTATATCTACTCTAATATTTGAAAATATTCTTCCATGAATTTTAAATATTATTGTAAGAATGGTTGGCACAACTCACTTTTCAGAAGATGAATTTCCAAGGAGGCGAGCCTAAACAGTGGACTCTGGAACTAGTCCAACAATTGCGTAAGGTGAACAACAAAGATTCAAGGGTTGTCGATGTGTGGAAAGCCATAATTTTTGAAGGGTACATTACTAAGTTCATTGTCAATACAACTAAATCTTATAGTGACATAGAAAGGGAATTTTTTAAGAGACCACGGGGAAGATTTATGTTTTCGTTGAACTTGTGGATCAATATGCTCATCTGTGAAAAGGGTAGATTAAAGATTAATTTTGACGAGTAAATCCCCATTGTGTGGAGGCTATGGGTACTGCAAATATACGGGTTTGATGGAATGATAAATGGTAGATTGATGGGAGACATGACAAGACTGTGAGGGAATTCGTGGAAGAGTGTGGTCACCTGCGAAGTGGGGTGAGGTTCTTGAAAAAGAAGAGGATGAGGAATAAGGAGAGTCTTGGTGCGACTGAAATTTTTTATATGAGAAGGGTCCATAAGGGACTAACAGACTCTAAAGTGAAGAAGGAAACAACCAAGCTACCCTTGAATCGAAGGAAGGACAGATCCTAAGTGACAACATACATACAACTATGTGCACTGCACCAAACTTAAGAGGAAGAAACACAAGTTCTTCTCAGGGTTTTCCTACATGTCAGCACATTGGTAATAGTCATGGATCGAAAAAGCTGGAAGAAGAACTAGGATGACGGGTGATGACCCAAAGCTACCCTTGTTTCAGGGTAATGCAACTGAGGATCCCAAGAAATATTGGTTCTTGTGCAAAGTAGTATGGATAGTGAAACAAGTACAAGATCATGATATCAAGAAAGGACAAGTAGAGATTACCTTTCAGGGTAATTCATTTGATAGTATATGGAATTTGTAACACCCCCTCAGAACATGACCAAAACATATGAAGTGTAAGTAAAAGTGTTGGAGCAGGGTCCCATAGCTACAGAAGAAGCTGCTAGTTTAGCGGATAGATAAGTTTTGGAGGAGAGAAGATAAGATAGAGCTACGACACCGTAGCACGTTTCCAGCTACAGAGCAGAGCCGGAAACCATGACAAAGAAGACAGAGAAGTCAAGGAAGAAGAATGTACCTGAGCGGCCGAGAAGAGAGAGCTCACCCACTGCATTGAAGGCAGCGGTGAAGATAGGAGGGCTCAACGACCCTCATAAAGGAAAAGGAGCAATGAGGCTGAAGCATTGAAGACGAAGGAAAGAACAGCGAAGCAGTGCACAGTACCCATGGTCAGCGCCGGGAAGCATGGAAGACTGCAGAGAGCTGTGGTGTGACGGAAAGTGGCTGCCTCAAGTACAGATATGGCCAACTGTCACTAGTTAGGGTTTTGGGTTATTGTTGGGACAGGCCCACAGTGTTGTAATGGCAAGACCTTCGAGCTGCCTATAAAGGGATATATTTTGTATTGTAAAAGGGTTGGTTAGTGGTTTGGTTAGACAGTTAGACAATTGTTGGGTGATATAGATAATAGAAATAACATAGACTGTTGTAAAAGCCAAGCTTTAGTTCTGTTATTAGCGGTAGCAATATTACTGTAACCAATAGTTGGCTTATAGAGCATGAATGTAACGATCCGTAGGGATCGACAGAGAGGGAAGAGTATATTGTAGGATTGCAATATAGAGAAGAAAAGAGATCTAAGAGAGAAGATATTGAACTGCATATGCGGTGCAGCAGAACTGTGTTTTACCTTCCCCTGAGCTATAATAAAAACACAGTTCTATGGACGTAACTTCCATCCTGGAGGTGAACCACATTAAAATCGAGTGTTATGTGATTGGGTTATGTGTTATGTTTACTTGTGCATTTATCAGTCATTTCATGAAATTTGTTTACAGTTTAATGAATGAATGTGTTAATCAGTTTACAGAAATATAGAAGGATGAACATAAGTTGAAGTCTCTGGCATGTTGTATGTGGGTTCATGTATGCTTTGCTTGAAACAGTCACTAGTCACAGTATTGAACAGCCTGGTATGTTGAGCCTTGCGAATCGATATGAACAACGCTAGGTGCACTGATCTGTGGGAGTAGGTTGTCGCAAGAAGGCGATACCACACCAGCAGAGGAGCTGCGGTGCACGATACCGTAGGTTAAGGGCTTAGCGTTGGGAGGAAGTTACGTATCTCCTGGTGAGCGGCGATGCGATAAGGCTGGAGTCATCGCGATTCAGTGAAAGTGCACGACGTGGAAAGGGACCACACGACAGTAGAAGGGACATCTCGCGGCTAGAAGAGCTACGAGACGGGGAGATCGCGCGACGCGAGCAGAGGAGTCGCATGACGCACAGAGAAAGAGAACTCACAGCTAGAAGGGCTGCGAGTCGTAAGAAAAGACGCCACAGAACCTGGTCCAAGACACTTGAGTCCTTGGCCAACCCATTAGAGTCACTTCGGGTGAAACTTCAGGCCGCTTCGTGGTCTGTTGCTGAAAGGGCCAGCGAGCTAGGGGTGTTGTTGGTTGATTATAGTAAACCCGGGTCTACCCAGCATAACCAACAAATAGTTCCATTGCCGGCTTCGAACAAATAGAGCACTGAGAGACGAACTCAATGAGTGGGTTTGGTCTAACCAAAAAGAGTTTGCCGAACGAGAGAACAGGAGTCCTAAGCTGAGTACAGAGGCCTGGTTGCAAAAACATATCATTACAGACATACATGTGATATTTTTTGCTACCTTTGGAAACGAGCTATACGACTGGTTATCCAAGTTGGTGGATACAAGCATATTCAAGAAGAAAAGAAACATTGTCTGGACACCGGAGCTAATTCAGACTGTGGAGGACCTTGATAATCTGCTCACGAGGATAGCAGACTTTTGGCTTGCGAGTGTGCTAGACGGCTTTGTCACAGAGTTTGCAGTTGACCAGAGAAAGAGCTTCAGCAAGGCTGAGCGCTACTTCTTCAAAGGATATCGTGGTAAGTACCTCAGATCTTTAAACTTGTCCATTAAGATGCTATTATATGAAAAATGAACAATGGATCTAGTTTCCGATGAATAGGTAGATATAGTAATGTCACAAGAGTTTGAAAGTGATTTTGATGACATTGAACGAACACGTAGTGGAAAGAAGTATAAAGTAGATTTCAGATCCCTAATATTTGAAGATAGTCCAGATCATACTAGACAGTAGAGTCCTAGTACTACAGAAGGTTCAGAAGGGGCTATCCCTTACCACCCTTATACCCCATAGAAATAGACCGGGACTCAGAACAATCCCATAGGAACTCCATCTAGTAGCTCACAGACAGTACCTACCACCACTACATCATCTTCACCTACACCACCGAGTGGTAGTAACATAGTAAATCCACATCCACCACATAGAAATAGAATGGGGGATGATATGAAGTTACCTATATTTAAAGGAACAGGGGCAGAAGACCCAGAGCAGCACTGGTTTTTATGTGAAGCCATTTGGACCATTAAAACCATCAATGATGATAACCTTAAACTTGTACAGCTGGTCACCACACTTAGAGATCGTGCCTTAACATGGTATATCAAGTATACCACAGTACCCAGAACACTTGCCCAGGTCAAAACTACCATGATTAAAGAGTTTAAGAAACCTAAGTCTGAGTCATAGTGCATAACAGAACTCAAAGACATCAAGAAATTACCTACAGAGTCGGTGTGGGACTTTGATCAGAAATTCAAAGCCCTTATAGACCAAGTCGGTTTTGAGTTTGTGCCGGAGCAGCATAAGGAATGGTTTATCGCAGCGCTGCTCCCTCACATTAGACTGCCGTTAATGCAGTAGAAACTCCAGACGCAGGATGACACGTTGGAGATGGCAATGAAACTCAAGGCTTCACCTCTAGCTGAGACTAGTATAGGCATGACAACTTTACAGAACCAGTTGGCTAATCTTACATTACAGTTGCATGAGCTGAAGAAAGGGAAAGAAGTTACACAAGAGATATGGTGCGTAAAATGTAAAGCACAGGGCCATACTAAAGACAATTGTCCGGTCTTTGTAGAATATATAGCAACAGGGGATCCTAACCCCTTACCACAGACCCATGGGCCATGGTGCGAGATATGCAAAATGCGAGGACACCTAACCCACAATTGCCCTCTACTTTAGAAGTACGTGTAGACACCTAAGAACTTATACTGCATCTTCTGCAAGTCTGTAGGACATCAGGAACAAGATTGCCGAGCCTATGATCTCATGGTCGGAGCAAAGCAATACTTGTACAGATTCCAATCGGAAACACAGGGTTCAGCAGCAGGACCACAACAGGATCCGGCTTATGGTGGTCGGGGCGGAGGATTCAGAGGACGAGGCCATGGAGGAGGCTTCGGCCGAGCAGAAGGATTTGGCCGAGGAGAAGGCTTTGGCCGTGGTCGTGGACCAGTGACGTGTTACAACTGTGGAGTTGTAGGACACTATGCTAGGGACTGTCAGAGCCCCACTACCACATGTAATTATTGTAAATATTATGAACACACTATTGAGGAATGTCCTACCTTGATAGCTAAGATCAGAGAACCTAAGCCAGCAACACACCAGAACATCCAGCTTATTTCTGCTGAGCGGGACGAGCTAGAACCAAGAGTCAATATTGTGACTCGTAGCAGTGTTTCTACCAGTGGGACATCGCAGGACATGGAAAAGAACACAGGGTAGGAGTGGGTGCACAGAGCTCCTAGTAAAGCAACACCACTCGACCAGCAAAAGAACAAACATACATTTTAGGAAGCTAAGTCTTTCTTTGATGACCCTACCCAATCAGGATCGCAGGTACCGCCATCTAGGGGCGTACCGTAGCAAGCACCTTGTGGCAATAACCTTGTACAGATATCGCAGGCTACCACATCTGGAAGATGTGATGAGGAGGAGATGGCAGGAAGCGTATACTCCTTCTTGCGGAGTTGTCTAAAACTAGTAAGAAATGAGCAAGCTATCACAAAAATTCAGCGCATAGTCAATTAGTGTCAGCCATCCTCTTCCATGAGTAGTACACAGTGTGTTGTTCATAATATTACAGGACATACAAGAACAGGAAGAGAGATGCGACTCACAGCACAGATTGGAGAGTTTGAAATGGATGAAGTGATCCTAGATCTAGGATCGGACATGAATGTTCTGACTAAGCAGACATGGGAATAGATGGGTTCCCTAAGTTAATCAGATCGCCTATCCATCTGAGATTAGCTAATCAACAGCGAGTATCACCTTTGGGTCAGTTACTGCAAGTACCAGTTGATATTGACATAGTTCGCAGCTTTGCGGACTTTGAAGTTATAGAAATCATTGGCGATAGTAAACCCTACCTAGCACTGCTAGGCATTGATTGGGCGACCAGTAACATGGCTGTTATCGACCTAAAGAGAAGACAAATGACCTTTGAGGACGCGGAGATCCGGGTCATTTCACCATTGGATCCTTTTCAGGGTCCTAGATATATTGAACCTATTCGAGCAGAAGAGGAGGCACATAACATAGAGAGCCTCTATCAGATGACTACAAACTAGGGCGACTATGTTAACCTAACCGTAGAAGGGAACATTAGTTGGCGATGTGACAGCTCATGCGCATCAGATTCAGAGGTTGGTCTAGAAAACTGGCAGAACAGACTTCACGAAGTCTCAGCGCGCAGATGTGCATACTTGACTAAGTCACTGCGATGGATTGGCGCAGAGATCAATGAGATTCCAGCGTTTCATGGTCTAACTGATATCTAGGACTTTCTCGAGTAGTTTGAATGATAGATTCCTCATGAACAGAGGATCGCAACTATGGATCTTGCAGTACGAGCCACACCTGCAAGATGGTGGTATGCACACAAAGAGAATATCGCATCATGGGATGATCTTAAAAGATTGATGGCCATCAGATTCTCCATCGACATCGATTACGTTTAGCAGAAATACACAGGAGAAAGTAACCCCATGTCATACATTCAGGCATGTGAATAGGATTGGTCAAACATTCCCGAGGATGAATGGGTTCACCAATTCATTCACACTTTGGACACAGTTCCAAGGAACTGGTATACAAAGATAGAATTGCGCAAGGGAACGACTACATGGCCCCTTATGATAGACAGCTTCCTACTCACCTTCACTTTTGAATCTGAGTATCTGAATGTTGATCAGGCCTTAGACATAATAAAGATCAAGATATTTGAGGACTGTACCCCATCAGTACAGACTCAACTTGATTGGGCCGTTCAGTTAATAGAGGCACTAGAGTGCTATAACTTTAAAGCAGAACCAGAGGACGAGGATGAGGATCCTCGTAGTACCAACATTCCAGAGTCGGAAGGGACTCGCGATGTTGAGGGACCACAGCTGGAAATCCCAGAAATCATAGAGCCCATCAAGATTAAGAAGATCAATATTGGCACAGACACAGAACCTAAGTTTGCCTCTATTGGATACTATTGGAGTGATGAAACAGTCGGATAGACCGCCGACTTGTTGCATGACTATCAGGACCTATTTCCCACCAAGTTCACAGAGATGAAGGGAATAGTTGGAGACCTTGGAGTCATGAGGATACCATTGAAGGAGGATGTTAGACCAGCAAAACAACGTCCCTACAGATTGAATCCATGATATAAAGAAAAAGTCAAGGATGAAATCGATAAGATGCTAGCAACAGGCATCATTGAGCTGGTAGAAGAAAGTGAATGGGTTAGTCCCATGGTCGTACAGGAAAAGAAAACCAAAGGAGACATCAGGATCTGTGTCGATCTACGCAAGCTCAACGATGCATCGCTTCACGATCCATTTCCGACACCGTTCACTGATGAAGTGTTAGACAACGTGGGAGGATAGGAGGTCTACTCCTTCACTGATGGCTTTTCAGGCTATCATCAGATCAGAATCCATCCAGAAGATCGATCTAAGACCACCTTTGCAACAAAATGGGGATCGTTCCAGTATACGGTAATGCCCTTTGGTCTTAAGAATGCACCAACTATATTTTCTAGAGTAGTAGTTGCTGTATTTAAAGAATACATTCATAAATTCCTAGAAGTATATTTTGATGATTAGACTGTATTTGGACTCGTCGACAAGCACATAGGAGACTTAAGACTGATGTTAGAGAAATGTAGGCAGTACCAGATTGCTCTAAACTTGAAGAAATGTATATTTTGTGCACCATTTGGTATTTTGTTGGGTCACATTGTTTGCAGACAAGGCTTGATGGTAGATCCCGCCAAGATTGCCATCATTGTAAATCTTCTAGCACCCAAATCAGTCAAGCAACTGAGGACAGTACTTGGTCATACTGGGTACTACAGAAAATTCATCAAGGGCTACGCAAAGATTACAGCGCCGATGAAGAAATTACTAAAGAAGGATGTAAAATTCCTATGGAATGAGGAATGTCAGCAGAGTCTAGACACACTCAAGGACAAGATGGTTACAACACCCATCTTAGTATTTTCAGACTGGATTAAACCATTTCATGTACATGTGGATGCATCTGGCATCGCACTAGGGGTTGTTTTAACACAACCAGGAGAAGGAGATATTGACCATCCTATCGCATACTCCAATAGAAAGCTCTCGATAGCAGAAAAGAACTACACCACCACAGAAAGAGAAGGGTTAGCTATGGTGTACACGCTGCAGAAGTTCAGGCACTACCTGTTGGGTGCCTCGTTTAAGATGTTTACTGAACATTCCGCATTAAAGTATATGGTCAATAAACCAGTGTTAGGTGGGAGAATCTGCAGATGGTTACTCCTCTTTCAGGAGTATGACTTCGAGACAAGTTTAATAAGGTTTTGCAGGAAGCCAAGGCAAAGCTACAGCAGGAGAATCCCGCTGGTAGTGGCTCGAGGGCGAGCCACAAGTAAGTGTTAGGGGACTGTTGGAGCAGGGTCCCGCAGCTACAGAAGAAGCTAATAGTTTAGCGGATAGATAAGTTTTGGCGGAGAGAAGATAAGATAGAGCTACGACACCATAGCACGTTTCCAGCTACAGAGCAGAGCTGGAAACCATGACGAAGAAGACAGAGAAGTCAAGGAAGACGACTGTACCTGAGCGGCCGAGAAGAGAGAGCTCACCCACTGCATTGAAGGCAGCGGCGAAGACAGGAGGGCTTAGCAACCCTCATAAAGGAAATTGAGCAAAGAGGTTGAAGCATTGAAGACAAAGGACATAACAACGAAGCAGTGCACAGTACCCATGGTTAACGCCGGGAAGTATGGAAGACTGCATAGAGCTGTGGTGTGACGGAAAGCGGTTGCCTCAAGTACAGATATGGCCAACTATCACTAGTTAGGGTTTTGGGTTACTGTTGGGACAGGCCCACAGTGTTGTAATGGCAAGACCTTCGGGCTGCCTATAAAGGGATATATTTTGTATTGTAAAAAGGTTGGTTAGTGGTTTGGTTAGACAGTTAGACAATTGTTGGGTGATATAGATAATAGAAATAACATAGACTGTTGTAAAAGCCAAGCTCTGATTCTGTTATTAGCGGTAGCAATCTTACTGTAGCCAGTAGCTGGCTTATAGAGCATGAATGTAACGATCCACAGGGATCGACAGAGAGGGAAGAGTATATTGTAGGATTGCAATATAGAGAAGAAAAGAGATCTAAGAGAGAACATCTTGAGCTGCATATGTGGTGTAGCAGAACTATGTTTTAGCTTCCCCTGAGTTATAATAAAAACACAGTTCTGTGGACGTAACTTCTATCCTGGAGGTGAACCACATTAAAATCGAGTGTTATGTGATTGGGTTATGTGTTATGTTTACTTGTGCATTTATCAATCATTTCATGAACTTTGTTTATAGTTTAATGAATGAATGTGTTAATCAGTTTATAGCAATATAGAAGGATGAACATAAGTTGAAGTCTCTGGCATGTTGTATGTGGGTTCATGTATGCTTTGCTTGAAACAGTCACTAGTCGCAGTATTGAACAGCCTGGTATGTTGAGTCTTGCGAGTCGATACGAACAACGCTAGGTGCCCTGAGCCGCGGGAGTAGGTTGTCGCAAGAAGGCGATAATGCACCAGCAGAGGAGCTGCAGTGCGCGATACCGGAGGTTAAGGGCTTAGCGTTGGGAGGAAGTTACGTATTGCCTGGTGAGCGGCGATGCGATAAGGCTGGAGTCATCGCGAGTTAGTGAAAGTGCGCGACGTGGAAAGGGACCGCACGATAGTAGAAGGGACATCTCGCGGCTAGAAGAGCTACGAGATGGGGAGATCGCATGATGCGCAGAGAAAGAGACCTCGCATCTACAAGGGCTACGAGTCGTAAGAAAAGACGCCACAGAACCTGGTCCAAGACACTTGAGTCCTTGGCCAACCCATTAGAATCACTTTGGGTGAGACTTTAGGCCGCTTCGCCGTCTGTTGCCGAAAGCGCCAGTGAGCTAGGGGTGTCGTTGGTTGATTATAGTAAACCCGGGTCTGCCCAGCATAACCAACAAAAAATTATTGTACGTACTATCCTAGAATCGTCAAATTATAGATGAAATTAATATTTCTAGGAGACTGAAAGCGTGTGTGACTAAAACAATTATTAGAGATGAATCAACTAGGGGTGAGGCTAATGGTTATTAAAAGAAAAAAAAACCTTGGGGGTCTAGTAAATTCTAAATTGGTGTCATCGTGATGCCAGTGACGTAGCAAAAGGAAACTAATGACCATGAGTAAAGGTATTGTTATACAGTCATCGACTATGGATCAGAGTGACATTTTTTGGAAACACAAAGTAAAATGTTTGTATTAATAATTATCGAAACCATGTTATAATTAAAGAAATAGGAAAAGTGATTAAAGGTACTATGATTGAATTAAGTAAAATCACACCTCATAAAATGATTAAACACTTTTATCAAGATAAGAATGGTTGTAGTTTAATATATGAAGGCCATAAATTATAGTGACCTTCTATATATATATATATATTTATTAAATAAAATTGATTTATTCATTATTATATATATATTGAAGCTAAATAAAAAAAATTACATAACTGATATAAATCGAAATGGTTTACACACTTGTGGCCATGTAAATCAAAGGATCTCAACTTCATCAAATTAAATTGAGTTTGTTACACTTTTCATCATTTGAGGGAATCAAGGGATTGTTCCCTTTGGAAGGTGAAGGGTGTAAAACGCCTAGATTCCACTTGTCTTATTGCATGCCAAAGGGTTTTGGTTGTAAGCGAGTTGGGTTCTCAATAGTGAGAGAGCAATTGGTGGAGAATTGGTTTTTCTTTGGGAAAAAGGGATGGTACACTTTTGGAGGTCGAAAACCGAGTAGGTCGAAAATACACTGCAAGTGGCGGGTTCATGCATTCGACCTTGGATGTCGGCGTTCCTTTTATGAACTACGATTTTTCCTGGATCGGATCACAGGCTTGTGATCTCTCCTTTTAGATCTGAATGTTTCTTATTTCATGGCGATCCACATGTATTCATTTTGTTTCCTGTGATTTTCAGTTTTGAACGTTTCTCATTTCATGGCGATTTGCATGTATAATTAACAACGATTTCCATGTTGTAGAATGCACGGTCTTTATATTGAGGTGATATAACTTTCCATTTTTCATTTATCAGTTGTTTGATTTTTATGCTATCTAAACTCTGTAAAAGAGGTGTGATCGAACTGTTTTTTTTTCTCCCATTTGTCTGCTTTTTTCGTTTTCCCAAAGGTCTATGTTGAGAGGTGGAATGCTTTCCATTAAAATAGGTTTCAGATCGAGAAACTTTCTTGAAAATATCTGCGATAAGTTGTGGATGCCTTACATTAAAATATTTTATAGATGGAAGATATCTGCATTCGTGTTTCCCAAAAGATCTTCGTTGAGATGGAGTATGCTCTGCGTTAAAGTATGTGATATAAACACGGCTATACATTTTCTAATTGTTACTTTCACATATGATCTAAAATTTGCAATATTTTTCCTAAAGTTGGCGTTCATATGTAAACTATGCACTTCATTTCCTATATTGTCTGTGTGGGTGTGAGATCGAAAACTATGCTTTCGTTTCTACCAGTTTCCCATTTGATAGGCAATCCAAATTATATGTGATCTAGACTCTTCTCTCCTTTTCCATTTTGTTTTCCTTCGCAATAGTGGATCTTAACTTAGGGATTTTGAATGATACATGTTTATAGATTCCTCCTTTCCCTAAAATCCAAATCCACTCTGAGTTTTATATGATTGACATGGTATGCGTTGGTTTAGAGCCTGCATTTGGATCTGTAATATGTGGGTTTTATATTTTTTAGTTGCTTGACAAAGATTCGGTATAAGTTTCTAGTATGGTATATGTTTTACAGGCCCCTTGTGGTACAGACGTTGTCTGCTTTTCTTTTGATTACAATTTTGTCTGCATTGTTAAGTGGCATTGATTTGGTATCATAGTTTAGATATATGAATTTTGTACACTTTAACATCAGTATGTGTATTTGCTTGTTGCATCTTGAATAGAATCGTGGATCTCAGATGTTTATATGTGTCTTCTTTTACATTATGTACCATATAGATCTGAGATGTATACATGTGTTGGGATTATAACTCTGCAACGCTTTCTCAATGGCTGAGTTTCCAATACTTTGCAACTCGCTGTGCAGATTTCCATAGCCCGTGTGTATAGACATTTTATAACCTTAAGTCTGCAATTTGGATATGTGTTATTTTTATATCTTATAATTATTGGAAAACATATAGACTTGGAGTGACCTCTTGAAAGTAGGGTATCCTTTCATTTTGGTATTATTAGAGGATTATATTAACAAGTTTCTTTAGTATGGTAAGAAAAGAAAACGGGCTCTCTCTTTCC